>JAMQGT020015385.1:0-37334 GCA_024447675.2 Pterophyllum scalare | reverse complement strand
AAGAAGGAGGTCGGCCTCTTCTCTTTCCCCAGTGCCGGGGGGCCTCCCAGGTAGCCTTTTCACCCTCTCTGCTGGTCTTTCAGGTCCCTCAGGTTTCTCATGTGTTGGGGAGGGAAAGGATGATGGGGAAGGTAGACTTGCAGCAATTTTCTGGGCGGACAGGGCCCGTGGTGGGCGCCCTCTTGGCTTCTTCTCCTGTATGGGTGGGCCTGCTGATAAAACCAAAAAATAAATTAATTAAAAGGTCGGCACATTTAGCAACACCTATAGAAAACTTGTACAGGTAGAGTCATCTCAAGGTGACTTCAAAGTCCAAAATATACAAGGTGGATTACAATTTTACCTGAAGAAGTTGTTGAAGGACTCTGTATTTGCTTCTGTTCAACAACCGGTCCAAATCCTTCAAATGCTTCTTCCTACAACACAAGAAAAGGAAACATGAATAGACTGTAGCCATACCATTTTGTAATGCTAAAACACAGGAAAGCAGCGAGGGCTGGTTAACAGACCATATTTAGAGCATTAATCATAGCACATAACAGCGAGATGGCCTAGATGTGCAACATTTGAGTCATTGTTGAAGGCATACTCTAGCTTACTCTGGTGCTCTCATATTTCTCTGGTTTGGGGAATTACATGCCTAACCTTGGAGAAGACTCAAACCACAGCAGACATCTAAATCTTACTGGGTGACTAACACATAGCACTGAACTCCTGCTTCTTGAGTTCCAGCACTTACACAGACAGACAGTGTAAATCGCACAAAAGATAATGAGGACTGAAGTTTAGAGCAAATACACATTAGCAGCATCCTTTCAATAGAAGCAAAAATGTAAAGTGTAAAGCAGTCTGAGTTTCGGATGTACTTAGATACAGTAGGAGCTGTGCCCTTGGCTGAATTCAAACATTCTATTATGGTCACATGTTAAAACACCAATTCATGCCACTTTAGCTAGAAAATTTGATATATTATCCCAATAAATATTAGATACACGGTTAATAACTGCTGAGAAGTGATGTCAATCCTCATGCTCATGTTTTCTGGGACTTTATTTCAATAATTTGGGAAATTATGTATGCTCCACTCTTGCATAGAAAATATAATATGTACACACTGCACATCAATCTTTTGTCTCATGCCTCACTATACCCTTGAGAAGTGCAATAGGAGAAAAATCCCTTGATGATGATTAGCATCTTCATCTCTGTGTTACTACTTCTTACAATCAATGCATTTAAGAGTGGAGGTGAGGGTGTCATTTTATCATGTTTATTTATAGCCTCGAGTAGGGGATGCAGTAGAGGTCTTGTTGGCCCAGTTTGTAGAGCAGCTGCTATCTAAGTGTAAGCACAAAATTACTTGCAAACTGCTTTGCACCATTTAAGAGTTACATGCACCACAATGTGAACATCTAAACACACTGAATGTGGCTGAGATGCACACAAGCTGTACAAACTAATTGGAAAACATAAAATGCATTAACGTGCGCTCAAATGCTGTTTTTCATCTGTTCCCCATATAAACAAACAACAATAACAGACAGCTAATACCGCTGTTTTTCTTGGCCTGCAGTGCTAATCTGAGCATCATACTCTTCTCATGGCGCATGCAAGCTTTTTTTTTTTTTTTTAATATGCTTTGCTATTTTTTCACTTTCACCCTCTTCTCCCAGTAATTGTAGCATCCTCCTCTCTGAGCAAGCTGCTGCTCTTGGTTGGTGTTTGTTGCAGAGCTGAGGGGGGCGGAGTACCGACGGACAGCACTGACTCGCTGTGATAATGTGAGTAGCAGTCAATGACATCACAGCGTGCTTTGCCAGAGGCAAGTGCGTAGAGAGAGACTGCGCAGATGCATGTACCTGTACACACATACCTGCTTGTGCACATGTACCTCCTAATTCTGTCAGCCACACATACGCACATTTAGAGGGAGGGGGTGGGGAAAATAAGGACACCCCCCTCTGCATGAGCTGCACATCAAGATGTAAACAAGCAGAACACAGGAGTGAGGATGCGGGGGAGGGGAGCACGGGCAAGGCAAAGCCAGTAAGCCAGAGCACGGAAAGGAGGAGGGCTGTGGGAGGAGGGAGAGGAGGAGAGAAAAAAGACAAGGAAGTAGCATCTTGACCACATGCACCATCAACAACGGAGGGAGCGCAGTACTCTCTTGGGAGCACTGAGGATGAAAGGGGTTGGGGTTTTGAACACGCTCATGCAGAAGCTTGCCAAATCCCAATCTAAACATGCCTCCCACACACAACAAGAATCTCCTTTCCTCCCCCCTTATTCTTGCTCTCTGCCATGCTTCCAAACACATATTCAGTCAGTCACTCACTCATTGCTAGCTCGCTCGCTTCCCGCCCACTGGCTGCCAAGCACTGAGCAGCAGTGTATGAAACACAAGGCTCACCATGAGCTCAAGAGTAGGGCAGGCACTGGGAGGTAACTTCAAGAAGTAAACAAACACTGGAGTACACTACCAAGGTGAAGTTTTCATACTACGCTGTCTTGCAACGTGCAAGGGATGAAAGGGTTACTGGAAAGACCTGAATTTGTCTTTTCTGCTTTCTATTTTATCTCTTTAGCTGAAGGGCATCCTTCATTTTCGCTCACTTTTGCTATCACTCTCACCATGAAATCCTGAGCATTTTTACTTCCTGCTGCTCTGTCATATTTCATCTAACTGATCAACGCATACACGACTTAGGTGATGTAAATCACTTAAAGCTGGAGAAAAGGAAACCAATCTGATTTGTGGCGGAAGGTGGTGCAAGGGACTGTCCCCGACAGTTGTGAGACGGATGGGAATTTGGTTTGAGCTATACTTCTCTGTATCACTCTGATAATGTTTTTTCACTCTGACAAAGCTCTGGGACTTTCACGGTATTTCAAGACAGCATTTAGGAGAAATCAAACTTACTACAAATGTCGGGTCACAGATAATGTACCTGTTTCTAACGAGGGTAAAAACCCAGCTTTGATCTTGGAAAGTTATTCCTTGCTAAACAGGTGGGTTTTTGAAAGGTTTCTCTTTTGTTTTCTTTTGGATTGCTTTCTTGAATCCCAGATTTAGCAAAACAAGAGCAACTTTAACTGCCTACTGTATGTTAGCCCTTGTTAGTAAGAGTTACACTTTTAGGCTGGTGGAACAGCAAAAACAGACAAAATAAGAGGCAGAATATGTTCACAAAAAAAAAAATCTTGTTGTGATCCATCAGCATGTCCCCTAACGATCTACCTATGCAGCCAATTTGCAATTCCTGTTTATATCCAGTGGGTAAAGTAAGGAAGTATGCAGCAGTCTATAAAGAAGGCTGGCAGGTTCTGAAAAGGGTTCATTTCCCACCTTGAACTAGAAGCCAGTGCAAACCTTTGCAAATGTAACCATGACCACAACTTTTTCCTTAATCTACATCGAGTTACAGTTTGTCTCACCTTTTTCAAGCAAATTACCACTATGACTAGATCTCAGATCTAATCCTCTATCCAGTACCAGTAGTGGCACTGCATGATATGCAATCACAAATCCTTTTTTATCTTATATCAGGCTTCAGTGCCCCTTAGTTCATCCTCTTCCTGAAATAAACTGTTTTAGCTTCGCGCCCTCTAAAGCATTTTTCTTCTACCTGGCTGTGCCTCATAAAGAGAAGAACTGGCTAACAAGTGCATGTCTCTGCTGTACCTAAGATGACTATATTAAGGATATCCCCTCTTTATTTCATGTAGAACCAAGAGTAGAAAAAAAAAACCTGACTGAAACCGAGTATTAGAGTTATGGGGATTACTTGCGTGTGTGCTGACATCAAAACTCTTACCATGTTTAATATGAGCATCCACCATTAATATATATATATATATATATATATATATATATATATAAAAACATATATATAGTGCTGCCACCTCGAGATCTTAATTTTCAGATGACTGCATGTTAGGCTGAAGCTCCATCCACATCAGCAGCAACATGGAGCTGCAAGTAGTTTTACGTTAATATAATATTGTGTAATAAAGACTATTTTGAGCTATTTTTTACTCTTTGAGGAGACCTGACAATTATGTGCAAGAGTCAGTGTAATAAATGCCATACGCTAAAGAAGCATAAAGGATAAAGAAGCAATCAGACAAAAACGATTACTTGAGAAAGGATTTAAGCTGGAAGCCAATCCCAGACACAGCTGCAGTGTGGCGAGTGCCTCATTCAAAGGTCCTACCTTACTGTCTCCTCCTCATATACTATTGACAGCAAAATCACAAACTTTACATGTGTAAATAATATCAAATTTACATAAGCTGAGTCTAAACTCAGAAGATAGACACTTTTAGACAAGAAATCATCTAAACAAGTGAGAAGCAACAAAAGGGAGAGAGGAAAGAGATGTCACGCAGATTTATAGATATTTTGTTGCTAAAGGACAACCTAGAGGAAATCATTCTTCCCCAGGAGTCTGAAAAAAAACAAAACAACAATTTGTTGACACATTCCCAAATGCTTTCCTTTAGATTTACTGCACAGACACTATGCCTCATCTGTTCCTGGAAATGTAAACTGGAGATGAGCTCATAATCCTATATGCCTCTGATGACGCATCTGTTCACAATGGCCTCAGAAGGGAAAGCAGTGGCACTTTGTGACCCCCGACAACCCCATCCTGTCAGCAATCAGCAAAAGGTGGGCATTTGTTTTTTTTAAGTGTCCAAACACTAAGTGCAACTGTTTTACATTTGCTCAACACCGTGCACATCAAAACACCCATGATGGGGTACCTTCTCTTTCCACACCGCACGTGTAAGGAGACAAGGAAAACTGTCAATGGACAAAGACAAACAGATTGAGGTCTGTGTATGTGCGTGTGGGGGGGGGGTTTGGCTGTTACACATACACACAGCAACACTTGCACAGGCTGGTACACAAACACAGACACACATCCCCTCCAAACTATCTGAGCAGGCAGCGTAAATTAAAGTTTTAATCAAAATAAAGACAAAGAAGACACGCCTACTCCTGATTGCAATGAGGGACATCAATGAGGGACATCCCTACCACCACATACACACACACACTCATAAACACACACACAGGCCCACGCACACACACAAAGAGTAAGAAAGACGACACAATTGCCGCCTTTCTCCCAGTCAGGCAACTCCAAAAGCAGAGGTGAAAGCTCCTTGCCCGCCTGCTGTAGCTGAATAAAGCCATGGATGGGAGGGTGGGAGGGTCTGTGACTAATTCTCCACCCAGCATTATCCCATTGGGAGGCGGGTGGGGAGAGTCGCCCTGCACCCTTTGATATTCCTGCCTGCACTCTTTCAGCCGCCGCACTTTGTGAGGGCTAGAATAAAAGCAGACACAAAGCTTCCTGCTCCAATCCACACGCTGTCTTGGGGATGGGTACAGCGGTGCGCGAGGGGGGTCTTCTATTTAACTAGGCCAAACACCTGCTGGACTGGAGTCCCTTCCGCTCAAACACACCATTTCTCTCAAACCAGTGAGGCAAAGAGACATTTAGGTTGATACATCTATTCAGCTGCAGTTTTCTATGAAATGATTAAACACTGATAATTGCATGAGAGTAAAGTGGATGCAGCAGAAGGCAAGATTTAATGGACCAACAACAAAAAAGGAAAAATGATGTAAAAAGTCTGAGTCGGGGGAAGAGTAAAATTTTGGTTAAGGATGTGCAGGTTTTAAAGTCGCACTTTTAGGAACAAAAATCAGTGGGGACTGAATCGGATTTAAAAAAAAGAAGAAACAAGCAACGACAATTTGGCCAGATCAAGAAGCTGAATTCCCTGCAGACTAACAAAAAGCTAATAAATGCCTTAATTTGGGCAGCAACAGCCAACAAGCACCCTTTTGAGCCACCCCAATAGGCTTAGTAATCCATTCCAAAGTGGCAGCTGTCAGAAGAAAAGTTGCTCTGCCTCTCAGACAGGGTGGTGTGTGTCTGAAGTGGATTTGGGTTTTTCTGCCTGGATGAAGGAAGGAGGGGCAGGAGAGTGTCCGGCTGGCGCTCTGTTCAGGGTCGCCCTGTGCGCTCAGCAGGCTGCAGTGAGCCTGAACAATCCTGCCCCGGTCTGGCCAGACAAGCACTACGCTGCTTCTCAATGAAATCACCATGCTGTGTCCACAACTTCCACAGGCTTCAGGTTCCAGGGGGATTTAATGATCCAGTCTTTCTCCACACATCCCAAAGTGATGCTGTACACTGGTACACTGAGAAGAAGTAGGAGGCATTATTAATAATATTAATATTAATCTAATGATATCTGGTAAGGCCCGAAAGCAAAGGCTTTTCTTATTTTAAGCAGGTTTTAAGGTGAGGCTTAATTCACTCAAAACTAAAATGCATGCTTGTTTATCAGTTGGCCAAAAATTACAGAAAAATGCACAGACTTCTGAACTCTTTGCCTTAACTATATAGTCACACCTCAAAAAACCTGCACAGAATTGCACTCAGCTGTATTGAAACGCTTCCTATAATTCAAGTTGCACTGGGGTTTTCTGGGCAAGTCTCTCTACACATACATTTTGGGTGCTCCGAAGTAAGAATGGGAGGGAGAGAAAAAGCTTAAAAAACATCTAAACACAAAATTAGTAAAGTGTTAAGCGTTAGTCTTTCCATAGGTCGTAAAGCACTGATTTAGAACAAATGCACTCCAAAGTAAATAACGCAATATAAGGATTTAATGATCCAACCACGGTCAGTTTTGAGTTTAGAGGGTTTTCTAGAAAATTGAGAATTTATGAAAAATTATAAGACATTATTATTTATTTCCCAATATTCTACAAAGCCCTGTAGCTACACAATTTAAAAAAAAGTGTTATACTGTCCAAAGTGCAATTCCGAATGCATGTGAAAAACAAATATTTACAACAACAAACGTCTAAGTAGCATACACGCTAAAACTGCTGTGCTTTAGTACAAAAAATAAGTACTGGTCCGTGCTCAGACTGGATGGTGGTAAACATCCCCACACGGTGTACTCCCACTGCAATGAACGCATGCTGCTCATCATGAAGGAGGAAGATGGTAGTTCGCTAAGGCGAACACACCCCCACATCACAAGGTCCGTCAAGAAGGGGCTCGTTGTTATTGTAGCCAGCCCTGCATGCGCACTGTCACCAGCGACTGCTCTGATAAAACGCAGCGAATTCACACACCAAACCTTATACGCGTACTGTTAATAACACTCAAACGCTATGTGGCTGTGTATCAGACGTCATCGCCGAGCATTATAAACCCGATATTATTTTGGTACTAGCTACGCACTGACTGTGCAGAGAAGGGGAAAACATGTCCACCTCCCATTTTCCTATGCATCAGCAATAGCCCCGATGGCTAGCGCGACGTAGTGCGTAGCATGGTAGCTGTCCTCCTAGCTTAAAACTAAACAGCAATAGATGTGATTTCGTTTGGAGCATGAGCTCCGCCAAGTTTAGCTCTGAGGCTTTAACCCGCTACGTAGCAGTATGTTGATTGCGGGGAACGCACCAAGCTACCGGGCAAAACTGCAACTTTATAACGCCGCTCACGGAGAGGAGGAGAAGAATGGTGGTGTAGTTTTAGCTGTGAGATGTAGACAGCTAACGTGCGAGCTAACCAAGCAGCTATGCTGGGAGGTTGACACCTCACTGCAAACAGCAAGTCCCTTCGGAGCAAATACAAAGCTATTTTAGCTGGCAAAGATAACCCTATAGAGAGCCGGGGGCAAAGGTGAAGTGAATAACGAGCTGTAGACAGACGCTAAGTTCGTGTTAGCTAGTTAGAAACCACAACTGTGCACTCTCACCTCCTTCAAGTTGACATGTCTTGTTTTCAAACACATAACACGCTATCGTGAAGCACCGGAGCTGTTACACCCCAAGGGCGCAACAATATATTAAAAACGTGTGTTTAAATGGTACTTTGCTGCAGCAGAATAACATAAATGCTAAGATGTTAACGGTAACTTTTACCGTGTAAGTGTTTATGAATTTGAAAGCAGGGGCTGAAGGCTTCATACCAGGCTAATGCCAACTTGCTAACTAGTAATCCTACATTACTTACACTGCATACATTAGTCACCAAATAAACTAGTATCTGTGCTGTCTGTTACACCTACTGTATATTGCAATAACGTGGTAACACCGAGGTTTCAGCTGGTCGGGCTAGCGTTAGCACCAGTTCATCCAAACTGGAGTGGATATAGCCCGTCCTCACACTCCTCCACTGAGGAGCAGAAAACTTTCTTTCCAGTAGAGCTGTCGAGACTATAAATCTATGAAATTATTTGGCGTTTTTCTGGTTTCTAACTAAAGTTAACGATGTAATAGGTTACTGTAGAGTTTAAGGCCACATAACCAACTCAAAGTTAACTGAGCATCTTGGCAATGACAAGTTTGCTCAGAGCCACACTCAGTGTTAGGGGAGACGGAAAGATGGTCAACGTTTGGGTACAGTAACCGTTAGCTCCCGGTCTCACATGCAACCAGCGGTCCTCCGCGTGAACTCTGGCCCCGCAGCTGTCTCACCGATGCTCCCGGGTTGCCCCTGTCCTTACCTCCGTACTGCTAGAGTCGCTCGATTCCCCCAAAACATCCCGAAATTTCTGCAGGTTGCTCCCGATAACCGAAGAGACCTGTAGTGCAGCATCAAACCCGGGTCCGAGCCCAGCTGCATTAGGGTGGGCTCCCGAGACACTCCGCAAAGAGGCAGTAACCCTGATTCGGCCCGCTCTCCTCCCGGTACCGGAGTTGCTGCTCCCTCCGGGCCGAGCAGGGAACCGCCACCGACAGCTGTGCGCCATTTTACACTCTCTGCCTGTCTGCCCTGCGATCGGAGATACCTCAGTGGGCGGAACCCTAACCCAGCACTCCACATAAACAACCTCTACCAAGCGCTGCGCTCTCACTGGCCATAACATCGTTATGCATGTTGCGGGGCGGAACTGAAGAAACCCCGACAATGCATTTTCTCAGCGGCCCTATTGGCTTTGGCACAGCTGAATCCAAATCAGGTTCAGGGGCTTTGCCCGGGAAAGGAGTGAAGTATTTGAATCACAGGGAAGGAGTAGACATATCTTACAGTATGTATGGTTTCTTAGACTCGATAAAGTGAGAATCTTTTTTTGAGCTGCAGCCAGACCACAAGATAAGATAAAATACACAGTGCAAAATCTAGGTCAAAGTGTGTGAATTAAGACAAGGGTCCAAGCACCGCAAAATAACGCAACTATTCCCTTCCAACAACATATCCCAATATTATATATATGTATATATATATGTATATATATATATATATATATATATATATATATATATATATATATATATATAATACTGTAAAAATACTCAGCACACAGTCCATAGCAGCAAGTAGGCTACTTATATGTAAATGGTCCCTGGCTTTACTGACCTAAGCATGATTACAAGATTACACCTTCGCAAATGGTTATCTTTTTTGGGATGGTTGAATCTAAAAGCCTAATTAAAAAAAAAAATCTGAAGATGGATACACTGTGGTAAGAGAGGGTTCGACATGGTTGGCAACAATACTCAGGTAGGCTTTAAATGATGCTCAGTTGGTACTAAGGGGCCCAAAGTGCGCCAAGAAAATATCCCCCCACACTATAACACCAGCAGCAGCAGCCTGAAATGTTGATACAAGGCAGGACAGATCCATGCTTTTATGTTGTTAATGCCAGATTCTGACCCTACCACCCAAATGTCACAGCAGAAATTGAGACTCATCAGACCAGGTGACATTTTCCAGTCCTCTGTTGTCCAGTTTTGGTGAGTCGGTGAGAACTGTAGCCTCAGTTTCCTGTTCTTAGCTGACAGGATTGGCACCCGGTGTGGTCTTCTGCTTTTGTAGCCCATCTGCTCCAAGGTTAAATGTGTTATGCATTCAGGGATGATCTTCTGTATACCTTAGTTGTAACAAGTAGTTACTTGAGTTATTGTAGGTTGAGGCAGTGGCCATTTTCCTCTGACCTCCTACATTAACAATGCATTTCACCCAGACAACTGCTGCTCACTGTATATTTTCTCTTTTTCAGACCATTTTCTATAAATCCTAGTGATAGTTGTGTGGGAAAATCCCAGCCAAGCAGCAATTTCTGAAACTGCTGCTCTACTGCCTATCTGGCAAAAACTATGTCACATTCAAAATAGAGCCCAACCAGCATATACTGGTAATGGCATTTATAATGCTCAATAAACAAAAATTAAAAAAGTAAAGAAGACATGGGAGAGACACCCTTCAACCATGTTATGAATGTTGATGTTTCAAAGTCGGTCCACCAGAAGCCACTTTGTAACTTCCCTGTTGGCAACTCTTGTTTGGATGACCACAAACACATCCAAGTAATCCCAGCTGAATCAGGCAGTGTGTAATCAGGTGAATCCATGACTTGTCATCATTATTTTCAAACACCATTGTCATATGCTTGTAATAATAACACAACACGTTAGAGAAATCTGTTTCTGTTTCATGTCTGAAGAAAAAAAATCAGTCGATAAAATCTTTTTAAATCACCAAATATCAGCATCAGTCTTAAAAATCTTATATGGGTAAGTCTCTAGTTCAAAGCCACTTAAATCACCTTTCTTCCCCATTCTGATGCTCAGTTCGAACCTCAGCAGGTTGTCTTAACCATGTCTACATACGTAAATGCATTGAGTTGCTGCCATGCAATTGGCTGATTAGATATTTGCCTTAACACGCAGTTGAACAGGTATACTTAATAAAGTGGATGGTGAGTGTATGGTCTCTGTGGAAAAAAATACTTTTAGTCCTTGTCCAAATAAAGAAGACACACTTTAATGTGTTCCTATAACCTGATAGTGTCTCACAGTGAATTTTTCCAGCAACACAGCAAACTGTTTTCATAGCAAAAGAAGTAATTTTTCATGAATGTAATCTGACATATGTGAAAGAGAACACCATTTCTTACATATAGTTTATTTCTTAATCATACTGTACATCCAAAATAAACATTTTGTAATCACAAATAAAATAAAAATATTGCATTTTAATTTAAATCGTGTAATCAGGTGGTAGATATTCGACACAGAAATCAGAGCATGCCAACAAATACATAATCATCCTCGCACACTTTACCATCTTGTACATGCACACTTAATTTTGAATTAAAAAACATAATTCAAAATACAATTCAAGAACATGTTACCTTCTTCCGATCTCCTTTCTTTCATATTCTACTGCACAACTCCACCTATTCCCCAGCGAAACAAACTCAGTCATGTCTGTTAAGAGTAAGAAACGAGTCAGCTGACATGTACTGCAAGGCTCTTGGTTTTAGGCACCGTGTCTATTGATCAACTGTTTGCCCACACGTTATTACACTAAGCTTGTACACAACAAAAGTTCTGTGTTTGAAATGCTAGACCAGGATACTTCAGTTAAAATATGATGAAGGTTAATTCAGTGGGTGACAGTGAGTTATGTACACAGCCATTCAAAATTATTAAACCCTATATTTTTGCCTTTGGGGAGGGGGTTTAATCTCCAAGAAAAGTGCCACAGATGGCAAAAAAGAAACAGGTGTGCAGACTGGAGGAGTTAAGGTGAGCCAAAGTTGCAAAAAACACCAAAATCTATTTCTTTGATTACAAGAATGTCCATTTATCTTTTTAAGATAAATGCTCAAAAGTTCCATTTAAACAAATGTTGTGTATTAATGAGCAGAGGCAGAAAGTACTAAAATAAGGACCTAAAATAAGCTATAAATATAATTAAAATAAGAAACTGAACCAAAATCACAGATCACCGTGCTGCTGCTCTCAATTCCTATTAAAATAAAATGAGACATTGCAGATATTAACTGAACTATCAGGACTGTTTATTTCCCCCAGTAACATATTCTTTCTGTGTTGATTTTCTTTCTTTTAAAAGCCAATAATTTTAAAACTAATGCCTGAGTTGTTCTGTTACTGAAAGCCACAGGTAAATTGTGTTTTTTATAGGATTTTTTTTCTCATGAGCGGTTGTTTTGTTTGTTTTGACTGCTGAGTGTGTAAAAGGGTCACTGCAGAGATTTAAAACTCAAAGACCAGCAGCTTTATTGTCTGAAGAAGCTCTCTAAAATATAGGACAATTATGCATTCAAATTGTAAGTGCTTTTTTCTTAATGATGACTTTGTTTGTTTTTTTGAGTCCCCCCCCCGGAGATTTTCCACTACTGTCAAACACTATTCAGTTGTAATATCCATGAACAGCTCTTCCATTTCCTCTCTGCACTGCTGCAGCAAAATGTAGATTAATGCCAATATTTAAGGAGATTTGATATGCAATCTGATATCTTTGCAATCTAAAATATGATTTGAATCAGTGCATTTTATTTACAGGATGTTCAAGTCATTTATCCTTTCACTTCAATTAGCAAGCCTCTTAGATCCTAATGAGATAATTAGTGCTTCATTACAGGCAGGTGCTTGGAGAGCTGAAGACCCCTATCGATATATCTTTAAATACAGACCACTGTTTTGTGCTACAGGTGTCTTATTGCAATGAACAAGTTTTTTTTAAAGCCTCCAAGCAACTCTTTGTTCTACTCAATGAAATGAAAGTCATATACACAATTAAATTCAGATTCAGCAATGCCTCATTTTTAATAGTATTTACATGTTGAGACTGAACCAAGAGTGCAAACATATAAGGGTGTTAAGGAACTTTGAAAGGCAGTGTATGAAGTATTCTTTATGAAAGTGAAGTTAAATAATATGACTAGTGGGTTCCCAAAAATACTTACCATCCAGTATAAAACCTGGTTAGGGCCAGGTGGTCAGACAGGAGTTCATACCGTACATTAAAGTGCTGTTAAACAGATATTTGACTCCTGTTCTGATTATATTAACTCATTGATACAGTACCCGAGGATGCATAACCCTGCTAGTGTTTACAATAAAGCATCATGAGAGGAAAAACAGCTACTGTGTATGGATTTTGAAGTTGTCACCAGCAGGTGGGCTACAGTTTTCCAGGACTGTTGTCACAGCGACGATCCATTAAGCATGAAAGCTGTAGGGAAAGGCTAATGCAGTGTCAGTTGTGCTGAAGGAGTCAGAATAAATCCAATAAATCCAAAGAAATAAGCACACCATGGATCTGCCATGAAGCAAAGGAGCATGTGCGGCCAGGAAAGAAAATAACAGCGCAAGGCAATGTCGTTTGTCACAGTGAGATCAGGGCTAGCCGCTGGGGCCCAGCTGAAGCTTTTCTTGCTTATGTTTCTCCAGCCACTGTAAGATTTGCTGCTTGAGTTCCTCATTTGGCCTGATTTGGTCCATGGTCAGAGGACTACGGTTGAAGGGGTCTGTCTGGTCACTACAAGGCAGATACAATTAACAATGGTTATGTGTTTGTCTTTTATATACCAGCTTTGTGAATATGAACATATCTTCCATCCATCCATCCATGTGTGGAATCTTCATGTTCTTCCCATGTCTGTATGGGTTCTCTGACGTCCTTCCATACTCTAAAGACATGAATGGTTTAGCTTAACTGGTTATTCTAAATCGGTCATAGGTGTGAATGTGAGTGAATGGTGAATAAATGGATGGATGGATGATTAGATTAATATTAAATTTAATCTGCCTCCCATTTCCAATACAGAAATGTGTGTACAGATGTGCACAAGTTCATGCTTGCACTTCTGCCGTCTTTGAAGTGAATTTAATGTGTGTGTGTGTGCGGGGAGGGGCTACAGTGGTTCATCATCATCTTCATATTTCTGTCTGTTGGTTTGATTTTAAATTAGAGCTAATGTAGTGTTTGCAGAGATGTTTGTGCATCTCCGCTCCTCAACTTTTTAACCACTGGGTTTGTATGTTTGTTGGACACACTCCAAACTTTTGACTGGTACTGTAAAAACAGAAGAACTAAATCAGGCCTAATTTTTAAAAAGTAAAAGAAAATTAGCCCAGCATATGTTTAGACTTCATTCTGTTTCAACTGTTCAGCTTATGATTACGAATTAGTAGGCTTAATCATTTACTGTTGTAGGTGAGTGAACAAAGCTCTCATACTGGTATAGTTTTTCTTATCTTATCTTTCTTATCACACTGGAAGAGGGAAATAAACTTCCATGTATGTCTGTCTTGAATTTCTTGGATGATGGAGGTTGTTTACTGGTAAATTAACAGGTACACATTAAACCCTCTTTACACCCCAGATGCAGTAATATTAGCCATTGGCAATCTCATAGATGGACCATCAGACTGTGTAGGAGCTCACCCAGTCATCCACATATCCAGTCATGTGAAAAAGAAAGTTTTAAAACTAAGTACACCCTTACAGACTTCAATTTGTTTATATCAATAGGGAGTCTTCTTCACACACTAAGGTTAATTATGGAGTTCTACAGGGTTCCATGCTAGGACCAATGCAATTTACATTATACATTAGGCAGAATTATTAGAAGGCATAGAATACATTTTCACTGCTATGCAGATGATACCCAACTTTATATATCCATGATGCCAGATGACACAACCCAAACTGCAGGAATAACCTCTAATTTCCTGCTTCTAAATTCAGATAAAACTGAGGTTATTGTAATCAGCCATAAAAATCTCAGAAACATGTGTCGAACCAGATCACTGGATGGCATTACCTTGGCCTCCAGTAACACTGTGAGGAATCTTGGAGTCATTTTTGACCAGAATATGTCCTTCAATGTGTATATTAAACAAACATATGTAGGACTGCTTTCTTGTGTTTGCACAATATTTCTAAAATTAGAAATGTCCTGTCTCAGAGTGAAAACTAGTTCTTCCATTTATTACTTCTTGGCTGAACTACTGTAATTCATTATTATCAGGATGCCCTAAAAACTCCCTGAAAAGCTTTCAGCTGATCCAAAATACTACAGCGAGAGTACTGCCAGGGACTAGAAAGGGAGAGTATATTTTTCCCATAATGGATTCTCTTCATTGGCTCCTTGTTAAATCAGGAATTGAATTTAAAATCCTTCTCCTCACATACAAGGTCTTGAATTATCAGGCCCCATCTTATTTTAAAGACCTCATAGTATCGTATTATCCCAATAGAGCATTTCGCTCTCAGACTGCTGGCTTACTTTTGGTTCCTAGGATACTTAAGAGTGGAATGGGAGGCAGGGGCTTCAGCTTTCAGGCCCCTGTTCTGTGGTACTGGCTCCCAGTTTGGATTTGGGAGACACACACACCCTATTTTTAAGATTAGGCTTAAAACTTTCCTTTTTGATAAAGCTGGATCAGTTGAGTCTGAACCCTCAGTTACACTGCAGTAGGCCTAGGCTGCTTTTGGGAGTGTCCCATGATACACTGAGTGTTTCTTCTTCACTCACCTCTTTTCACTCTCTCTGTGTTCATACAGCCGCCTACATTTAATCATTAGTTATTATTAATCTCTGGCTCTCTTCCACAGTGTGTCTTTTGTTATGTCACTCTCCCCTCACCCATAACCGGTCACAGCAGATGGCTGCCCCTCCCTGAGCCTGGTTCTGCCTGAGGTTTCTTCCTTTTAAAAGGGAGGTTTTCCTTCCCACAGTTGCCAAGTACTTGGTCATAGGGGGTTGTCTAATTGTTGGGGTTTTCTCGTTTTCTCTGTATTATTGTAGGGTCCTTATCTTACAATATAAAGCATCTTGAATCAATTGCTGTTGTTATTTGGCACTATATAAATAAAACTGAAATGAATTAAACTAAACCCTGCAATTAGATAGCTTGTAAAACAACCTTTAGCAGCAATAACTTGAAGTAATCTGGCTAACTTTATCAGTCTCACATCATTGTGGAGGAATTTTGGCTCATTATTCTTTACAATGTTGCTTCAGTTCATTGAGGTTTGTGGCATTTGTTTATGCACAGCTCTCTTAAGGTCTTGCTCCAGCATTTCAATCAGGTTGAGTTCTGGACTGGGCCATTGCAACATCTTGACTCTTTTCTTTTTTAGCCATTCTGTTGTAGATTTGCAGCTGTGCTTGGGATCATTGTCCTGCTGCATTACCCAATTTGGACTCAGCTTTAGCTGTCAGACAGACGGCCTCACATTTGACTCTAGAATACTTTTGTATACAGAGGAGTTTGTGGTCAACTCAGTGACTGCAACATGCCCAGGTCCCATGGCTACAAAACAAGCCCAAATGATCATCACCACGATTAACAGTTGGTATGAGGTATTTGTGCTGATATGCTGTGTTTGGTTTTCTCCAAACATGGTGCTGTGTATTATGGCCAAACATCTCCATTCTGGTCCAAAGAACATTGTTCTAGAAGTCTTGTGGTTTGTTCAGATGCAACTTTGAAAACCTAAGCTGTGCTGCCATGTTCTTTTTAGAGAGAAGATGATTTCTCCTGGCAACCCTTCCAAAGAAGCCATACTTGTTCAGTTTTTTCTAATTGTATTCTCATGCACTTTAACATTTAACTTAATAACTGAGGACTGTGGAGTATGAGATTGTGTCACTGTGTTATGACACACCTGAATGCTCCAGACCAGCAAACTGCCAAAAAGTCTGCTTTCACACTTTGTGGTTACACTTACTGATGATCAGTCAATCAAGTACTTTTGATTATCAGCACCTGGCTGCTACTTACTGTCTTAATTCCTAAGGAAGAAGTAAGAATGTATTTGTTTTTTCACAGGACCGCATAGAGTCCTGTGAAAACTTTTTCACATGACTGTACCTTGAGCATATTCAGGGGCTTTGTAAAAAGGAACATACCTGAGGAGGTGTCTTGCTATAGTTGAGCGGTCTACTGTTACATTGGAAGAGGGGAGAAGAACAGGATCGAGCATCAGGGTGGACATAATGGGATCCAAAAATTCATCTGGAGCATCAGCGTATGTCTCCTCTTCCTGCTGCTGTCTGTCTGCATGAGACTAAATAGAGGCACAATGGAAACAAACTTTCTTAAGTACCTCCTACATTATTCCTCACTGACTCTAGAGTTATAAAAAAGTTTGTAATATTAATATTTTCAAAGATGTACTCTTTTGTTATCTCTGGAAACCACTCCAAGTCAAATGATACCTTTATTTTATCAGCAAGGAGTCCAAAAGCTACAATCATATCCCCAGGCTTGTTGATCTTTTTTAATACTCTAATGGTCTGGGAGAAAAGTGTAGGAGAATACGATCGCCCATCCTTTGGGACTGTAGCACAGAAATTCTCCTCATCACTGTTGGAGAAACAAAACAACAGAGTATTTCTTCTTCAGAGAATAAAACGCCAACAAATGGATGAGATTAAACAACAAATACAACTAAAGAAATTTACGAAAATTGATATTTTTTCTGTACAAGAATGTTTTAAACATACCCCAGATTTAGGTAGATTGTGCAGATGTCAGAAACAAGTTGCTGGGGCTTGAAGTCAAACTCACTGAAATCCTTAACTTTAAGAGCACCCATTTTAGGACCCACCAGGTGTTGCAGGAAGTAGTTTAGCATGGAGATGATCCTCTCAGCAAGGAATGGGTGCACAAAGATACCTTTGATTTCTGAGAGAGAGAAAAAGGGAAAAAGTGAAAAATAAACAAAGTGAATGGATGAGGACAACATTTAAACGGCTTCATGAATGTAGTCTCAAGGATTTCACGTGTAGCAGTCTTTTCTGCCTGACCTGAGGTGAGGAAGGCCAGTGTGCCAATGGTCTCATTGGACATGATGTTGTGGAAACGGCCCAACTGTCCAAACATCTGTAGGCTGGATTCCTTCTCTCTTCTGGCATCAGGGGCCAGGCCTTCCCAGTCCCCTCGATCCCTCTCCAACTGCAGAATCTTAATTTTACTCAGGTACTACAAATAAAAAGATACAGCTGAAAAACTCAAGTCACAGTAAAATATCCTCAAGGACAATAAAGTTATTAGTAAGAACAATAATATAGAAACCATTTCTGGCAAACAGATATTTAGTAAATTACAAGTATTACAGGATTTCTGCTAATGCTGGACTAGATTTCATCATCAATGTTCAAATGTTCAAAAAATATCACAACAAACCTAACAGACTTTGTCACATAATGTAGAACCAGACAACATATTTCTCAGAGTTGAAGGCTGTGAACTCAAAATGCATCAAGGCCTCACCTGAATGGCCTCATCCAGCAAGAAGATGGCATCATTCATCAGTAAGTTGAGGAACCTGAGGAACAGGGGGGGGTTCATGGCCTCCAGGTTTTCAGATGCATAGTTTGCCAAATGCTGTAACAAGACAAGTCAAACAAAATTAAACACATCTGGATAATTTTGTTGAGTTTTGCATCACCTGTACAATCCCTTTTATGACTACATGGATTAAAAAGGTTTATACCAGCATGTGTTAAGTGAAACAGAAGAATTTAGCAGTTCATAACAGGGCCATGATGGCACACTTTTCCACTTCCCTTTTACTTTATCACTCCAATCACCTGAAAACTATTTGGATGAAATGTGGAGAGAGAATGTGAGTAATCTGCTAAACATGTTAAGCAATCTCTAAAACAAGTTATTTATTATTAACATATCAAGCTCTACATGGACAGGCCCCTGCTTATACAGCAGAGCTTCTGAGACCTTTTCACTGTAGCCGGCCGCAACCGATCCGACTTTGATTTTAAAACCAGAGGTGATCATGCTTTTAAGCACCCAAATTTTGGAACAGCATTTCCCAACCTATCAGGTTGGCTGATTCTGAAAATATATTTCATAGGTCAGCCCTCCCTTAATCTTTTCCCTTTTATTCTGGGCCATAGTTTATCTATTTGTGTGTATGGAAGTGTGTATGTTGGAATGAATGTTTGATTCATGGTTGATTAACATGTCTGTTTATGTATCTGTATGTCTATTTGTTTGAACATGTATACTTTAATGTGTGGTTTTCATTCAAACTGTGAAGCATTTTGTAACTCTGTGCTATACAAATAAAGCTATTATTATTCTTTTAATCATAAATTCCAAAATACAAAGCCACACATCATAAATATTTAAAGCATATTTTTGTTTATATACCACCATCCTGTCAGTGTTCATGTAATAGCACCATTGTAATTCAGAGGCCCAGTTGTGTGAGGGATGGATACAAATTTCTCTGCCTTCATAAAGGATATAAAAAAGTTATATTGGAACAGTGAGCTAAGAACTACAGAGGAGAACTCAAACCAGGGAGTTTCTTGTTACATGGCTAAAAAATACCACCATCACCATCAACACCATCTGTACATAAACATTACCTTGATGCTCTCTCTGTAGTTGTCTTTTCCCCACATGTACTTAAGAGCTGGATACATAGGTCTTCTGTAGTTGAATTTCTGTTCAAACTGATGAGGATCACCTGTGGAGGGTGAGGAAAAAAACAGAGGAAACCTAAAACCCAACGTGTTTCAGTGCTCCTTTCTGTTTGCTTACACCTCACAAAGCTTATCTCCTTATCTTGTTGTGCAAAGCACATACAGGTGAGCACACAAAACCCAACTTCTGTACTATTCACAAAAAAAAAAGATCCCAAGTAATACTACGCCTTACCAAGTCAGACTCTTTTTAGTCACAGATGGTCTTTGGATGGTCTTTAACAGTAATGTTAACAAACAGCTGTTTCAGTGCAGCTTTCCCCCTAGAAACCTGAATCCAGAAAGTCTAAACTGAGGAATACTTTACCTGTGAATTCAATGTCTACAAACACAGTAATGAGAGCTTCAGCCAGCTGGGGTGCATGTCTATAGGAGCAGAAGACTCTCTCTCTGGAACACGATTGGCTGAGCAGAACCAGGGGCCACGGGCTCCATGTGGGGCATCACTGCCTCTAAGACCTCAGCAAGCTTTGCTCTTAAATGAGGGTTTTTCATCCTGTTGTACAAACAAGACAAGACATATTTGAAAGATTCTTTCTTTCATCAACTGTAATCAGACCTAATAAATCAAGTCACGGACCTCTCTACGTTACCCATGAAGACAGTAATGAAGTTAAGAATCTGCTCTAGACTTTCTGCAGAAGTCTCCAGGACATCTTCTGCAAATCGGCGCAGGAAGATGAAAAAATCTCCTAAATTTTCTGCAAAAAACTCTGACAGACAAAATGCAGATTTAGTCATGACTATCATGTGAAATGTTCAGCATTAATGAGTGAAAGTACTCTAAGAGACTAAAAACTGCAATACTCTAGTCATTTTAAAACAGTCTAGAGTGTCTGTTCTATATAAATCATAGGTCCAAAAGCTTGCAGTATTTCATAAACCCACACTTTAAATTTTCACAACAAAAAGACAATTAAATGATCAGTAATTTTATTTATTACATGCTGATGGAGTGTAGTAACATTACATCAAAATTATGTTTTTGTCACACAACGTTCACACCTTCAAATTTAAAGCGAAAGAAATAACCTGATCCAACTCTATCCTGAGAAATTAAGAGTCTGAACATTTTGGGCCAGTATGACAAATGTAAAGCTGAGTGTTTTGCCCCATTGTATTTACTATGTAGTGAAATATCTGACCTACCAGGTACATAGCAGAGCATCAGGTTCTGCAGGGAGGGCAGGGGAAAACTGAGTGCTACATGTTCAGGCCCCTGGTTCCCCATACTAAGCTGAACGAGCAGAGCAGCAGTGGAAGCTTGGAGGTTAAGGCAACATTGCAGCATGGCAGGCTGCGTAGTGGCAGCTTTGGTTGACAGATAAACAATCATCAGGCGCTCAAACTGCTCCAGGAGCTGCTCCGACATTGGGCTGCCTGTTCGCTGGGCCTCCTGCCATGTCACCTGGAGCCGGTGGAGAGACTGGCTCATCTTCACCATCTGCTCATGGAGTCTGCATGCATAATGTGCGTATGCAGACAGGTGCACAGATACAATGAGAACAAGACAACACATGTTGAAGTCTCAGTATTCTCTTTAACCTCTATATGGACTGGTGACTGGTGCCAATGCAGACTGGTGTTTGTTTGACTGTGTTTACCTGTGAAAGCCGAGATGCAGGGTGAGTTGTGTGAGGATGAGGTTTTCAGTCAGCAGGCTGTAGGACTGCGCAGACTCCACCGGCTGCTGGGGAGGCACAGGGATCAGGCAGGTTTCCTTGTCAAGACCTGGTGTAAGAAAAAAGTAAATATATAGACAGTAAGTAGTAAATCTTACCAATACTAAAAGCAGTATTTTAAACTACTACTACTAGCTGAAGCTGTAAAATCAACTTTAATAAAAGAAGTGCTACATTAACACCGACACGTATAAGCTGGTGATAATATTTTGAAACCATTAAAAATGAAGGATCAGTGACATCAAGGATACTGACCTCTTGCGTGCACATTGCGATTGCGCCTCTCTTCCTCGCTCAGCTCTTTGAGAGCACAGTAGGTTGGGTTGAAGGTGAGCAGTTTAGGTGAACGTGGCCTGCAGAAGGGCTGGCACAGCTTCAGCAGAGTTGCACCCAAGTTCAAGAAAAAAGCATCTGAGGCATACATCTGAAAGAAGATTTCTGGCATCTGATTGGCCCAGATCTTGGCTCGGCCAGCGTTAGCTTGCAGGCAGCTGCCTAACCAGGAGAGCAACAAGTGGCGGGTCTCACCAGACCGCTGGAGCAAGTTTTTCAAGATCTGGTGCAGCTTGTCGTGAAACTGACCCATAAACTGCAACCCAGTGAGAGAGGAAAAGGTCATTAGCTCTGGTTTATTTGCAGTTTGACAAAAAAATCAGGAGCAGCATACAAAAAAGAAGTGCTTACTTGGTGGATGTTGGCCTCTTGGACCTTTGTTTCCTGGGCACTGGATCGGGAAGGGTTCAGGAAGTAGCCATGTCCCTCTACCACACCTGGGGTTTTCAGCAAGCAGGATATATTTAATACCATCCCCAGCAGGCTCTTCTGGTACTGCAAACCATTAGCTGGGTCTTTGGGCTGGATGTGTTCAACCAAAACCTGTGAAAACCAAAAAGAGACATAAGATGTAAAAAGGTGATGTCCTGAAATAGAAAACATGAAATGCAGGTAGCACGGCAGAAAAATTATTCTATTGATTTTTTAGTAGTGAGCAAAGGAATTGTCTGCTGTTGTCAGAGGCTGCATTACCACAAGATTCGCTAAAACGCTGTCTCCTTACCTTGGCAATATCTTTATGGTGGCTGAAATAGAGGAGAACATCCAGGTAAGAGTAAAGAAGAGGCTGGCACAGGTCCAAGTCTTTGATGCGTCCCTGGAAGATGTCTAACACCGGTACTATCACCTCCTCAAAGGTACGCACCTCCTGATCAGACAGCAGGCCAGCAATGACCTCTTCCACAAATTCAACCACTTCCTCTGGCTCTGAAACACAGTAGAGACCATTACAGAGAATACTTTAGCAGCTTTAATAAGCTAAGACAAATGTGAGAGGAAGGGGAAAGAAGAGAACAGAAGCAAAAAAGCAGTTGGGCCCAGTCTATGACCTACGTGCTCCACTGAAGCCTCCCAGCAGCAGGTCCAGAAGCTCTTCATAGACATTCTGGCTGATATAGATCTCTGGGGTGAGCAGGACTGTTCGTGTGTTAGAAACTGTCAGATTCTTACAGCGAACCGCAAACGAAAGTAACTTCTCTGGTACCTTTGTGATCTGGAGGTGAGATAAAAAGAAAGTCAATGAATTATGAAAGAGCATGGGTTATTTTTACGTTCCAATTACTGAGAATAGTCTATTAACAGCTGGCAATCTCTAAAAATAGCAGCACTAAAGAGCGGCAATTAAAATCACATTATAAAAAAAAAACCTCACCTCTTCCTTAGCCCTCTGATAACAAGCAAAAAGGTAAGGGATGGCACATTTCTCTCCAGCATCACGGTCAGCAGACAGGTTAACAGTGCTGCACGATGTCATATAGATGAGCTGGTTTCCTGGCTCTAGCAGCAGCAGACGGTTAAACAGAGCCTGAAGGACAAAAAAAGGCAAGATTGACACAAATCAGCCTGACCCACACATTTTATAAACCCCTAAAATAATGAAATCTTCATGTCAGACATTTTCTTTACGAGAATCCAAACTGTATGTTTTTCTTGCATCTGTTGGAATGTGACATTTCTTCAACAACTGTACCAAACCAGAAGTTCATGGTAAGGAGAGAAACAAGACAAGCAAGAAAAAAAAGTGATAGGAGAAAAACATGATGTTGCCATTTGACCTGCTCTATGTTGTCCATGTCCAGCCAGTCCTGCCCATCTAGATCTGCAGCCATCTCCTCCAGGTAAACACACCGAGGAGGGATCCCATTACCGCCTCTCAGACTAGGATCACCTAGGGGTTCATAAAATAAGTGAATTAAAATAACTGTACACATAACAACCTTAGCTCAAAAGAAGGGTGTGCACTGAATTCACTGCAACTGAGAAATAAATCAACAGGCCAACTAATAATTGAGACACAAGAGGATAAAATGCACAGCATGTATTTACTAAAAACCCAAAAAAGAAATTCATGAAGGAGCTCTGTGTGAAAACTGGGGGGCTGCATTTCCTGAACACCACTGACTCATCCCTGAGCAGTCTCAGTGGTTAATAATAAGACCTCACAGTAGGGTTGTCTTTATATTGTCTTAAAGGATGCTGAGTCATTTATTACTCACAGGACACAGCAAATCAAGACAGTGTGCTGCACCCAACAATACCTCTAATAACAGAGCTTGGTACTACTTAGGACAAACACACTCATCACCAAGCACCTGACTGCTTTTCATCACACAAGAAACTCAGCCAAAAGTGTGGTTTTCAAGACTTGAGTTTGCACATGCCTCTCATGCATGGGACTTAAGATAGGCCTAGCTTTGGTATACATTACTACAGTAACTACAGAGCATGTGCTGATGGATGATGATGTCAGGGATCTGCAACGGTCAAAGGTATTGGTTATAGCTCGCCAATTAAAGTGATTTTTATGTCATTTTCCCCACTGATGCATTAAATTGATAGCAATATTATGAGGTTCATAATACAGTGAATTTGCCTCGCTATAGTTTCAAGTCTCCTCTCCAAATTCAACACACATAACACAGACTTGTGTTCATGCACCATCTTTGGCACGATTTGAAATTGATGTCTGTGTGAAACTGATCCATCATCATAATCATCAGCATCATTCTCATCATCATCAAATGAGAGAAAACAGGAGGATATTTCTGACTGCTGGGCTGATTTATAAATTAGAGCTTAACACTCGTTTATCTTGCCTCCTTAAGTGAAAAATTTGGTGCTGTGTTTGGAGGACACAGAGAGGGGTGCAGGAGAGACAGGCGAGATATTTTACACAGTTGAAAAACTGTCTGATATAGCAGAAAAAAAGGGAAGAGCCAGCGAATGTTATGACCCAATGTCATTTTATCTGTTCAGCTCAAAAGTTATTAGCTACAGTAAAGCTAAATCAATCAGTGTTTTATGTTGATATTTAAACATGTCTTCACACTGGCAGTGAGAAATTAATTGCTGGTGCATGTTTCTCTCTCTCCCATTTTTTTGTTTTTTCTTTGCTGAGGGTGGACAGTGCTAACCTAACAGGTACATGATAACCTCCTCTGGCCGTGTGCTATCCTCGACAGGACAATCGGACTCTGGAGCAAATCACCCAACCCAAGGAGGGCTTAAGCCAGTGTAATGCAGGCCTGGTGGCTTGTCAGGCCAAACAATCAAGAAAAGTTGTATTTTTATGATGAATTTTTTTAGACATAAGCAACAATCATTATGTTATCTTGAGTGTCTAGTGGTCCTGTTAACTGTTTTCACTCATTTAACAGTCCAAAAAAGTCAGCTGATCTATAAAGAGCTAAAAAATAAATACACAAATAAACAAAAATGTTATGATTTAATACCATGTTGTCTGATCAGCTGACAAAATAATTTACAACTGTATGTGACTGAGGTTAACCATGATTTGGCATTCTTCTACTGATGTAGCCCAAATTATAAATTGAATTATAAATATAAATTCAAAAGTATAGATCAGCATGTGACAATGACCTCAATCATACAGCCAGCCAGGATGGAGTCAGTCTGAGATTATGTGAAGAGGGAATGGAAGTTTTGTATAATTAATATAATCTGTCCCTTTTTTACACTGTTGCTGAATTTAGAAACCACAAACAATACTCCGGAGAAGAGTCCAAGTAAATTTTCGTAGCTCAAAACATGTGACAACATCTCACAGGATTAGAACGATGCAACAAAACTTATTCTGCTTCGAATGGTCTAAGTAGTAGGCAGAAAAGTAACTTGAATATAAAAAGCTGATTTTTACCCCACATCATCTGTCCAAGTCACAGTCTACTTACTGTTGTCCAGGGTGATGAGAAATATTCGCTGGATCATGTGATTGACATTGAGCTGCTCACACAGCTCCTGCCGGGACCGGAAGGAGCGGCTAATCTCTGCCACGGAGTCGTCATTGTCATCAACGCTGTCTGAAACAGAGTTTTCTGACTCCGACTGGCTCTCTCCTGAGTCCTCCACTGTGAACACACATACACAGACCAAATGTGAAGTAGCAGGCTAGTATGACAAATAAAAAAAATTTTTTTTTAAAAATGCAAAAGTTTATACTAGTACTAGTTCTACTTAAACATTTTCTTAACTTTGTTAACTTGCAACCTGTCTTGCCCTATTGGAATTTGTGAGGAAGGTTAGTAACGGTCAGCAGGAACAATCAGATGATGATTTTTCAAACTTTGTCATTAGCTTCAGTACAAAATTGAAAAAGAGAAAACTGCTTCCATCAACATGAGTTCAACATACCCAGGGTATCTTTCCGTTATCTGGATTCACCCTAGTGGCAATCAGGATAAAAAGCTGGTTATTAGCTCGCCAAGTTAACCCAGGATTACTCCCGACAGTTTTAGTTTTTATTCTCTCAGAGGCAGACTCGTTGCTGTTTGAGAGTAAAGATTAAATATAAAAACAGAATTCAAAGGCTTAGTCTGTGTACAAATTTGATATGAGTGCAGTGTAGGTGTCCTGTTTTAGGACCATATTTTAATACTTACAGAAAAATAAAATTGTAAATAAAATTGAAAAATTGTTTTCTGCCAACAGAAAATAAAGGAATAAAGTTGTGTCTACGAATCTATATTTATTGTTGATGCTCATCGAGGAAACCACAGATTTTAGATACCGAAAAACTTTAGATGCTCCGACTCTCCCGTAGAGGTCCGAGTGATCTTCCAGGAATGGTGACGCTATTTTCTGGAGAACCGAATGGTCAGTAGGCAGTGATTTCATACATGTTGATCTCGAAACTGGAACCTAACCTGATCTGGAGCCGGTTAGGTTCGCAGCATAAGTTACCACAGCGACTTACCCTGGTAAGAAGTGAACCCAGAAAACCCAGGGTTAACCCAGAAGTTACCTGGATAAGTTAAACTCCTGCTTTGTAATATAGGGCTCTGGTGGTGGACTGTTTTCCTGTGTGGCACAGTCTGATAAAGAGAAGTGAAGCTCAAACCATCTCAGTTTGAGGAGTAATGAATAGGTAACACTGCAACTCTGCAGTGTGCAAGCTGTTGAATCTTTTCTTCTGCTGTCTAGAGAATTCATCAGAAGAAAACCTTACCTGCAACTTCATCACAAAAACCAACATCTGATGTAAACAAGTTACTCTGGAAACAAATGCTGTGTGTGTTGCATGGGGATGTTTTACTTTGGGGTTCTTTCGGGGTTGTGTGATTTGCAAAACATTGCAGATAAAGACATGCTATACAGTACTTTCTGCATTCACTAGGATCCATTTGCATCCAAGTGATGGAAATTTTGTCATCAGGCAGTGAGCAGAAGGATCCGTGCCTGAATTTTTTATGATAGTGTGGACTCATCTGCCAAGACTTTATATTACAACACATCAAATACACATGTGCCCTTAGGGCGGACTTTAAGCAGACCTCATGAACATATAACAGGAATAACAACTCATCAGTCGTGTCTGCAGCTGTCCACAACAGAGTATAATCAACTCTTACATATCATCAAACTCAGACAATCTGGCTTCTATAAGAGAACCTGACCTCTGATTATCTACCTCAAAGCTGTTTACACACATTAATTCTAGACAATGTGAGGAGAACCAAGTTGGGATACTGTCCAAAGTAGCACACAACATGGAACAGCCTAATGTATTCTTATTACTGGAAATACTCACTTTGGTTCAGGCAAAATTAACTACAACAGCCTTTTTCTAATGTCTGTTTCCTGCAGGGATTGTATCAAACTGACCTGCAAGGCCATTAAAATTGTGGGCATGCAGCTTGACTCTCTGAGAAAGGTTTTAGAAAGGAGGATGCTGTCCAAGTTATAGTCAATACTGGACAATCCTTCACATCGTCTCCATGTAGGAGCATGTTCAGCAAAAAAAAACAACTTTAGTTTAACAGTTTGACTCAAGAATATTTTGGTAAACAGAGAAGTTCATAGTTGATTTGGTGAGTGCAAAGTGCCCGAGTCCTGTGGCTGGAAAACAAGCCTAGATCATCAATCACCCCTTCATCACCATGACTGACAGCTGGTATGAGGTGCTGCTGATATACTGTGTTTGACTTTCTCCAAATGGCACTGCACATTATGGCCAAACATCTTCACTTTGGTCGTGTCTGTGCAAAAGACATTGTTTCACAGGTCTTGTGGTTTGTTCAGATGTAACTTTACAAATCTACGCTGTGCTGCACTGTTCTTTTTAGAGAAGAGGTTTTCTCTTGGTAACCTTTCCAAACAAGACATACTTGTTCAGTCTTTTTCTAATAGTACTGTCATGAACTTCAACATAATAACTGAAGCCTGTAGAGTCTGAGATGGAGGTCTTGGGTTTGTTGCAGTTTCACTGAGCATTGCACAGTCTAACCTTAGGGTGAATTTGCTAGGATGTTCACTCCTGGGAAGACTGTAGCATCTGGTTAGCACACACTTGAGTGCCTCCGACCTGCAAAACCTCTGCTTTCATAATAGCAATCAGTCACTCTTGTTGATGATCACCACTTAATCAAGTGCATTTGATTTGCAGCACCTGGCTGCTACTTAACCTCTTAAGGTCTTCAGCTTCCTATAGAAGCAGTAAGAGTGCAGGGCTTTCAAATTGTTTTGGAGTAGCAGGGAGGGGCATGCCAAAGTAGCAGGCACCTTATAACCAAGACCTTTGCTGTCGTCCGTGGGCATTGGGGTTAGGGTTAGGAAGTTAAGGAAGGTAAGGAAGCTATAGATAATCTTACATGGTTCCCCTGGGCTCACTTTCACCTAGGACATTGGATTTTTCTGTCCTGAAATTGATTCTTCACTTTTCCCATCTGTTTCACTTTTATGAGTACTATCCCCTAAATTTGACTTCTTAAAGAATTTCATTCAGTACTCCCATAAATATATCAAAGTTACTATAAATGAACAACTTCTGCTATGAAAGGAAGAAATGCCATGGCCGACGTGTTCACAAACCATTACTTATATGCAGTGATGGTATAGTTACCTTGAAAAATTAGCCCGATTACTGCTTACTCCTTTAAAAAGTAACTTAGTTACTTTACTGATTACTTAATTTTAGAAGTAACTAAGTTATATTACAAGTTACTTTATTAGTTACTTTCAACAGCTGCTGGTGATCGTCTGCCATAAAGTGATCATGATGTTTCTGTGTGCTTTTATGTGTAATGTCTTTGCTTATATTGGTAAACAGAGTGCAGTCAGCATGATTTATGAAGGGCTTATATATAACATGAAGAAATAACCTGTTTTGCAAGAATCTTTAGGAGTCTGTGTTATTGTACCTACATTATAATCAATCCAGTGTTTTTTGACCACTTCAAATATCTTTATAGAACTGTGATGTTATAATTGTTGAAATTTCTGCAGCCTTCTGAGCCAGATTTCTGTTTAAAAAGACATTTTTAATGTCAATGACATATATAAAGGTCACTTTTCCAAAAACTGAGTGCAGCTTCTACCTTGTGAGGGAACTGCTGTTTCTCACTCAAAATGACCTGATATCATTCATGAGAGACTTGTTTGACACATTTCACAGATTATAGGTCAACAAGTCATTTAAATACAGCCATTTAAATACGGGCAATCGTTTTTTGGCAAATACTGAAAATTGCTTTTTGGCAGACGATCACTTTTTGGCACAACACCGGCAGCACCCCTGCCGTCTCAACATAAAAATGACAACCATGAAACGAGGGCGAGTCAGCCGTGTTTAAGGGCAGCATTTCCTCTACTACATACTGTCCAACCAGCTTCTTCAGCTCTCTTCTTACTGGTTTGTACCGAAGTCCAGCTTTTGTTGTTTGGGTGCTGGGGGGCCTCCTGCATTAGCCGCAGCTCTGCTTCACCACCTGGTGGGAATCGCTCTGTAAGTGTGACTGCGCTGTGACTCCAGATGTTTCTTCAAATCTGACGTAGTGTTTTTGAAGCTAGATAGCACTTTGTCGCCAGCACAGAGTGCACAACTAACCTTGATATTGTCATCTTTAGCTGGTACAGACTCACAATAGTGACTGTATTTCAGCTAATAAACGTGTATCTCTCTCCTCCCTCCAATTGTTAATGTTTGTGTCGCTGTGCGCCGCTATTGTCCTCATGATGAAAATGGGATGCAATTGTCGCATCGGCCAGACGTCACTCCCCGAGACGCAAGAAAAAAGCAAAAATATATATTTTCACTGAGAAAAATGACAAAAAAGTAACGCACAGTCACCTGGATAAATAACTTTAATCTGATTACTGGATTGCAAATAGCAACGTGTTAGATTATTCGTTACCGAGAAAAAGTAGTCAGATTAGAGTACTGACAACACTGCTTAAATGCACTGCATCTCAACAATGTTATGGTTTAATTTTAAATAATTTTGAAAGTTAATCTTCAAAAGTACAGAAGCTATGCTAGTGCATATTATTTTATCGTCAAACTTGCCTCTGAACAAACAGCACGGTCGGCTATGAAATTCATCATCAAATCATGCAGACGATTGCATTCCACGAGGCCGGCAACCTCTCTCTCATATGATCATTAGAATTCTATTCTTGACATTGTTCATGTTTACCTAGATTACTTACTTTCAACCTTGGACGTGGGCTTGAACCATTTCTTAAGCCCAGTCATCTGCTCCCCATGCCTGGCGGCCACCTGTGACGGCTGCTGTTTTCTTTTATTTCTCTTACATGCATGAGATGCCCTGACGGCAGCAGACAATATCAATAGTCACATGGCACTCGTGAACCAATCAAATGGCTCAGATTGAAAGCATGTAAATATTGCCACGTGCGTCCACATGGCGCTGGAAATGGAGATGGCAAACGGCGCAAAAAGTTGTTTTTAGGAAAATTAAAAAGTAGACGGCGCAGAGTGGTGGAGCAGGTGGAAAGTGCGCCTGGCGCCGGCATAATTTGAAAGCTAAATACACTCTGTATTTAGCTTTTTACAGCACTGCACAGAGTCCTGTGAAAATGTAATTCTTTAGAGGACTGTATATAGTACCAGTCAAAATTTTGGACACACTCACCCATTCATCTGAATGAGCGAGTGTGTCCAAACTTTTGACTGTTACTGTATGAATGAATTTTGTAATGAACCGCACTTTGACTCTGAGATCAGTAGTGACTGCTTTTTACAAGGCAGACTGTGTGAAATTTGATCACTCTACTCACATGGTGGCTGAGCAGAGAGCTGTTGAGGTTTCTGGCCTGATGCAAACTGCTTGGCATCAGCCAGTGAGCTGAAGAGGGCAGCAAAGGGGTTGCAGGAGATGTTCTGGTTGTTGTTGCCCTGGTCAGTCATCTCACTGGGGCTCAACACTCACTCCATCCAAGATCCCAGCCCTAAGGAGTGGATGTTGTTAAAAAAGAAGGTGGAATTAAATGTACAGTATCATTATCACCTGCAAACAAGTGTATTTTGGCTTAGGTTGGTCACTTGGCCATTGCTAATTTAATGCTATAGACATTAAATCAGCACTTTACCTGATCTCATCTGTCCAGCCCACTCAGCTTGAGCATGTTTTACTTGTCAGCACCTTGCTGCTCTCCAAGGTACAGTCACACAATACACCCTCAAGTATTATGCACTAATAAAAAAGGCAGAGCCTCAAGGGAACCAATAGCAGTGTTTTAATTTGTCACATGACTCCCTGGGGGCTGTTAAATCCACTTACTGCATCTTTGCCACATCGCTCGCTACAAAACTAGTCTAGAATTGATATGATTAATTTTCTTCTTAACGATGAATTAAAATGTTAAGATGCAAACATTGCCTTAAAATAACATCATACCGTATAGGACTTCCCACTGTGACATTTTTGGTTTTGGTGAATTTAGTTTCACAGCTTAACAGTCACCATAATTTTATTTTTATCTACAAGTTAATAGTCTTGTATGTTTTCAGTGGATTACAGTCAAACTAATGATTTCCTACACACACAAAGTGTTAGTGCCCACCAAGGAGATTTTAACTGGGTTTTGATTTACTCATGTGTAATGGAGATTTTTGTTTATCGACAAGTCAGAAACAAAACTAAAACTAGGGCTGTGCCATAATCATATTGATAACACCAGTATATTTTTTTACGTGATATAAAATAGTTATATAGCGACATCATTGCTATAAGAACGCCATGCATTTACACTCCCTAAAACACACAACAATGACACAAGCCGATGCAGGTCTGAGAGCAAGCACTACTTCAACAACCTCCAAGAAAGCACAGTACTTTGCCAAATTTACAAGAAATCTGTTCCAACTAAAGGTGGAAACAACAAACTTGTTTCACCACCCAAGGCAAAACAAACCGTCAAGTACAAACAGGATACAAAGTAGAAGATTCCAGTAGCCGATGATGTGTGACCCAAAAGTAAACAAATGACTCAACAAAGCATCACTTGCTGCACTCCATGGAACAAATAGTGGATGGAAATTACTGATGCGGGTCCATGGTGTTAAAGCAGGGTTTTAAGCAACTGGTTAAAGCACTGTGTCACTACTTTTGTACTATAATGCTGCTGCTCCTGGCACCTTAATTCAGTAGATTTAAACTTAAATTAGGTAGTACATCATCAATGACAAAATTCATTTACTTACACTTATAAATGCTGCTGACTACAAGCTGTGTGCATCAATAAAATGTTCAGTATTTTTTAATGCAAATGTTTTTGAAATATCAGACATCTCAGGTTGAGCGGTTTGGAGACAAAGTTAGAGGTAAGGCTGAGATGCTTTGGATATGTGAAGAGGAGGGATAGTGGATATATTGGAGAAATTGTGTTGAAGATGGAGCTGCCAGCCAGGAGGAAAAGAGGAAGACCTCAGAGGAGGTTGATGGATGTAGTGAAGGAGGACATGCAGAGGGTTGGTGTGAGGGGAGGATGCTAAGGATAGGGTGAGATGGAGGCAGATGATCCACTGTTGCAACCCCTAAAGGGACTAGCTGAAAAGAGGAAGCAGCAAATTTTCTTGAAAAACCCACCGCTTATTGAAACTGAATAGATCTATAATAATATGGCCCATTGTAATCCAGGATAACCCAGTAAAGTCTACAATAAAGCCACACCTTGCAAGTTCTCACAGACACACAAAAGAAACTTAAAACAAGTACTTAAATGTGAACGCTTACACTCATCAACACATTCATTCCTGAACCATATAGAAAGAGTTCACTTTTACCATAACTCTATTTTTGCATTACTGAAGTAAAGTTTGCACCCTCAAAATTCATTTTAAATTTCTTTAAATAATCTGTACTTTCTATTTTTCTCTGTAAGGGCATGCGTACCAAGGACTGTTAAGGAAGGTGTTATACAGTATAAATAAGCTCTTCCATTGTTGTTGTTATTACCACTATCAAATAAAATGTACCTCTATATGTATTAGACATGGTGACAATATAACCCGGGACAGAGAGGTCGTGGTCTACTGAACCCTATTTTCTGATTATATTAGAAAGCTTTCAGCATTACAAACAGTCCCACCTGCATCTGCGTTTGAACTGTAAAAGTAAACATACGGACTGACCGCCTGTTCACGCGGAGCTCACGTCTGCGTTGTCACGTTTATTCAGCACCTTGCAGCTTTAACTTTTGCCACTTTACGGAGACAGCTTCCCAGTTAGTGACCGTCACGTTGTTTTAAGGCGGTCACATCACCTGTTAGGCGAGTTCGTGTTTAGAAGCGGAGCTGCTTGACGGCTTTGTGCTAACTAGCTAGCAGGTTGAGCTAGCAGCTCTGACCGTCCTGCTGCTGCTAAGCTGAGCTGTCATGGGGTCACCACGGCTCGATTTCAACTTTAATTTCATAAAGTCACACGAGGATTTTACATATTATCAGCTTAAATAATATATACAAACGACAAAGACAGCTGTCGTACCTGTTTGATGAGCAAAATATGTATTATGATTTTAAAAATTGCTTCTACGAAACCAATGCCAGTTCCTCTGTAAATAAGTAAACGTCTTCTTCTATTTCTTTAAAAGGCGGCCGCGAACTGTATGAGTGCATAGGCGCCTCCCTTCGGTCAGGAGTGATTACTGTACTGGAGAATTTCTTAACTGATCTATTTGAGCTCATAAACGTGTGTGTTTGTGAATGAGAGGGAGACAGGTGGAAAGGTGAATATGCAAGAAGTAGAGATAGTGAAGGTGGATGAGTTTAAATGGCTGGGGTCAACCATTCAAATCAACAGTCAGTCCACAAGGTGGTGAAGAGATGGTGGAGATGAGTGTCAGAGGCAATATGTGACAGAAGGACAGCAGCAATAGTGAAGGGAAGATTAACAAGATGGTAGTGAGACCTACTATGATGTATGGTTTGGAGAGATTGGTACTAACAAAAAGACAGCAGGCCGAGCTGCAGGTGGCAGAGCTGAAGATGTTCACAATTTTCATTGGGAGTGACCAGCAACAGACATACAATATAAACACAAATAGACACAAAATGACTGACACAAGATGCAGAATAACTGCAGAAAGATGCAAAATGACCAGCGTGAGATGCACCCTGATCAAAGGATGCAAACTATCTTTCGAATCTTGTATGTGTGAAAGTGGTGGGAAGAATTTTGCAAGTCTTAAACCATCATTTGTCATGTTTCCCTGTAGAAAATAACCTTTTATTTAGTCCTGGCCCAAATCTCATCCACCCTACTGACAACAGAGAATAAATATCTCCATTACCCCCCCCCCCACACACACACACACACTTTTTTTCCTACTAAATTGCTCAGATTTGTTTATGATGTCTGATCTCAGAGGTCATTTTACAAATTTATGTGCAAGTTAATTTCCGTGAATTCCCACAAGCTGGTATCCAAACAAACCCAACATACACCTAAACTGAGGTCTTTAAATTTTGCAAAGCTGATATAATTTTACTAATACTACCTATTTTTAATAAAATTATTGTTACTGTTTATTTTGAATAAAATACGTAGTTGTTGTTCCCACTGTTCGGTTTCGCTTTACTCCTAGTTCAGGAACCACCAATACTGATGATAATTTACCCGTCTCTTGACATCTGGAACACTGTAAGTTTTCACGTTTCCAAAACCTAATGGCTTTTGGAGTTTTAATAAAACAGTTCTGAATAACCCAGGACTGAATATCAGGACAGTGAACCTGAACAACTCTGAATACGAGTCATAAATATTAATCTGAAATAACCCACAGCTAAAGTCATTAAAGGGCTGAATTCACGGTTTATGATAACTTGCAATTATTTAACAAAACTGAACTAACTGTAACCACATTACCATGTGTGTTAGCACTTCAGCTGCAGTTATCCAATGCGTGAAATCCTTGTAAAGTCAGCTAAGTGACACCGGCCTCTGACTAAAGACTGCAACGTTTACTGACCATCAGCAGAGGGCAGCAGCAGACTTCTTGTTAGGAGCCTTTTTCAGATTTGTTCTGTGTGTGTGTGCGCGTTGATTTGATTTTTTAGAAGGTTATGGCATATTTAGGGCCCGAGCACAGAGTGTGCGAAGGCCCTATTGTAATTGCTTTGTTTATTTATTTATTTTTATTCAGGCAAAACGATTGCTTTTTTGACGACTTTAACATACCCCAAAACTCATCAAATTTTGCACGTGCATCATACCTGGTGAAAATTTAAGTATTTTAATGGCGCCGGGCAAGGGCCAGCAGAAATGGCTCTCTAGCGCCCCCTAAACTACAGCCCCACCGCTGTGTTTCGCATACATTTCTGAAACTTTTATCACACAGTTATCATATCCGGACGCACAAAAAATCCTCTTGGAGCCATCCTCTAAACCCAACAGGAAGTCCACCATTTTTAATTAAACATGCAAATTTGGCGATTTGCACCCCTCAGACTTTTACCATTAACTCAGAGGTTTTAGATGTTACCAACATCATATTTGGTTTGTTTAATGTACACCCCAAGGGGAATCTACGTCTGTAAAATGGTGAGTTTTTGCCAAAGGGGAGTGGCCCAAAAGCCCCCCTGAAATTCGATGATTCGCCATGAAATTTTGATTGACTCTCATTCATCCATACATAGTCCAATCTGGATCAAACTTCTTCAGTAGGATGAGCATCCGTCCCTAAACACATAGATATTGGAATTTTTTATGACAATTGCAGCGCCACCTAGTGGGAGCAGGAAATGTCATTTTTTACTCTTTGAGGTCCAGTTCAAAAGTGGTTGAGCAAAACCATCTCAAATATCCACTGCAAAGCCGTAAGGAGTTGGCCTTACACCAATTTCAGAACTGTGAGTTTTTGCCAAAGGGCGTGACTGTGGCGGAATGCCAAAGTTTGATGTTTCACCGTGAAGACAAAAATGGCCGTAACTCAAAGCCAACTTGACCAATCTGCCTCAAAATTCAGTGGTTTGATAAGGCTCCAGTCCTGAACACATTGATATGCATAAAGTCCATAAATGTTAGAGCGCCACCTAGTGGCACCTGCAAATATCATAAAATAGCATGTTTTTTGCCTAGCCCCGGAGCTACATTTTATCTACATATCTGAAATTGTGGAGGCTGATGTAGCACCCTAAGACGTACAAAAAGTCTCTTGGACCCATACCCGAAAGCCTACAGGAAGTCGGCCATCTTCAATTGAAGGTGTCATTTTGCGCCATTTCCAGGCCTCCTATTTGAATGAACTTGTCCTAGGGCATTTGACCCAGTGAGACCAAAACGGCTCCAGATCATCTACACAAGCGGGGCATCAAAAGTTATTCGCAGTTTTTTTAAAGTTCGAACGGTGTTGCCATGGCAACCCTCTGAACTTTTTTTTTCATGCCACAGGAAGACTCTAAACATCAGCCCCAGTGCTATGCTTGCTCTGTCTATCTGAAATTCTTTATGCTGGTGGAACATGCTAAGATGTACAAAAAAGTCTCTTGGACCCATACCCGAAACCCAACAGGAGGTCCGGTATATTCAAATTAAGGTGTCGACCTTGTAGCAGTTGCCTCTATTTTCAGGGCTGTAACTCAAAGCCAACTTGACCAATCTGCCTCAAAATTCAGTGGTTTGATAAGGCTCCAGTCCTGAACACATTGATATGCATAAAGTCCATAATTGTTAGAGCGCCACCTAGTGGCACCTGGAAATATCATAAAATAGCATGTTTTTTGCGTAGCCCTGGAGCTACATTTTATCTACATATCTGAAATTGTGGAGGCTGATGTAGCACCCTAAGACGTACAAAAAAGTCTCTTGGACCCATACCCGAAAGCCTACAGGAAGTCGGCCATCTTCAATTGAAGGTGTCATTTTTCCCCATTTCCAGGCCTCCTATTTGAATGAACTTGTCCTAGGGCATTTGACCCAGTGACACCAAAATGGCTCCAGATCATCTAGACAACTAGCCCATCAAAAGTTCTGTGTGGTTTAACAAAATGTTCAACGGCCTTGTCACACCAGGTCGTTGAATTTAACCTTGGATTTTCTCTCGCCACAGACATTTGTGGTGCACTCATTCAGACATGCTTTGCACAATCAAGCTAAAAATGTAATCACTCATGTGCACACCCAGGCTGAACCCATAACTACAGATTCAAGGCTATGGGTGCAAGAGTGCCCCCTACAGAAGCACATACATTTTGTATGGCATCCACAAAATTAGTTTGTCTGAAATGCATGAAAATTGGTGTCAACATTGCTGACATCATCCTGATCAAAAAAGTCAATCAGACCCATGCCCTATTTTGCACGGCACAGCTGTGAGCACCTCCCAAATACTGGATTGGTTGTATATTGAAAGCGGAAGATGCAGGTCCCCCTAAATGCAGGGTGTTGGATAGAGATATTCTGGCCATCATTCTGATCGAGCGAAGGCGCGGAAGGTCATCGAGCACGCCTCGGCTCGAAGCGAGCAAGGGGTCGACGCGCGCCGGGTGGCGAGGGCCCGACCATCACCGCTTGCGGTTTTAAT
>JAMQGT020015384.1:0-73986 GCA_024447675.2 Pterophyllum scalare | reverse complement strand
GACCATACTCAGCCACACCTAACAATAACAGCAGGTGTGATCTGAAGTAAAACAGATCTGAAACATGAGACCAGAGATGGCAGAGAGAAGCAGCTTTCCAGGATTGTGTTAAATTACTTCCCGAAACAAAATGATTGTATGATATAGAAATATGTCACTGAAGCTCAGTAACCTCAATGTTCAAGAGTTAATAGAAAGCATAAAATGTGTTATAGAGAAGAACAATGGAAACCACGAGATCTGTCATCACACCGCCACTGAAACCTGCAGAAAAGAACAAAAGTCTAAAAGTGTTTTTTCCCAAGTTTTAAAGATAGACAGCCATGCTCATGCAGATGAGTATTTTTGTACACTTTGTTTTGAAAACATATTAAAAACTTACAAGCGTGTATGAACAGCAAATACCCTCAGCAATCTGGGATTGCTATCCAAAAAAAAAAAAAACAGACAAAAGAAAAGTATAATAAACTGTTTTTTGTCTTTTTTTATATATATAACTCAACAGTCCCTGAGTTCTACAGTTGAATGACAGTATGGATGCAGCATTTGGTGAGTCCTGTCACACTTTTACTTTTTACATTACTCAAAACTATTTAGGAATTGATAATGAGCTTTAGTTTCTCCTGACTGATGAAAATTGTTACAAATGGAAATCTGAATGTCTTTACCAGGTTACATGCTGTGTGTTGCATGCAGTGAGCTTTAATGACATATTTCACCAAGAACATTTGCAAAATTGTATTTTTTGAAAATAAAATGTCACAGTTAAAAGTCTCTCTGTGATCCAGGCATGCTACACTGTAAACTCTTACAGCTTCTGTTGCACTCAGCTGTTCAATTAGAAGTGATTTGCTTATCTGCACACGCCATAACATATTACATCACAATGCACAACTAATAAATAATGATAATAATAATGAAACAGAAATTATGTTTTTCTTTATCCTTGCAGTCCCACAACACACTTTATCCAGAAGTCACAGGAGCAGTTATGGACTTCTGCCACCCACTAGTGAGTCCTTGAACACACAATTGTGTTTGATGCAAACTGTGAACACATTAGGGTGGGGCAGGTGCCCACAGGAAGTGGGATGCATGTTTTGCATTAGTAATATCTGCTTCTTAATCACAGAAATAGAGAATGCAGTTCTACCCCACAACCTGATGATGTTGGAATAACGCAAAACCTGTAATTCTTGGGTACTGCTTTATCTCTTGCAGATATTTAAAGCTAAAATAATATAATGGGGAACAAGGTATACAATAGTACAGAAAATTTCAGAGAATATTTTGGTTAAACTTTGGGGACCGTCTCACCATCTGTGATAGATGGCTGCTCAAAAATAAGTCACAGCATATCAGTGGTTTCTTTTTACCCACATTTTGAATTTTTCTCCAGCGAATTATCAGAAACAGAAACCTTCAGAATATCAGTGCCTGTTTCTGCTGCTCTGCATCACAGAAACATTACATTGGTGCAGGCTATTGAAACTATGACGATACTGCTCAAAACAGGTTATAGAAAGAATATTGTGCTCAACAAAAAACTTTGGTCTTTTGATTGTGACACTTGGAGTGGATGTGAAATGGATTTATCTGTATTTTAAGGACGTTTTAAACAGAGCTTTAATGTATTTTTCAACTGTGAAAATTTAATGTGGATTTCTCACATGTGTATATGTACATATGATTTACTGATTGTCCAAAAAATGCTGCAAAAAAACGACTCGTTTTAACAAGATGATGATTTGACCCACTACTATACATTTAAAAGGCCTTTAACTGAAAAATACTCATAGTATAAAGGTTAAAATTGCTATGGCTTCATTAAACATAATAAAATTATTTTTTTTAAATGTTAACAATTTTTTAAACGATAATTATGACAATCATTATAACGATAATTAAAAATGTAAATATGTGAGAGGAAGTCACTGCCTCTGCAAAAATAGTAATTTTAAACCTATGATATAATATGGTTTGATTATTTGATCAGTGTTTGCATTTGCTGTTCTTTCAGTGTCAGAGCTCAGGGTTGTTCTGCTGGGGAACAGTTTGTTTGAGAGGAGTTCGGTGGGGAACTTCCTACTGAGAGAGACCAAATTCAACCCAGAGGAAGAATTACACCGTTGTGTCAGAGTCAGTGGGCGAATTCAAGAGAAAGAAATAGTTGTCATCAATTCACCTGGTCTGCTTGATCCCAACATCTCTGAAGACAAACTAAAGCAACATGTAGAAACCTGTGTGAGGCTCTCTGCTCCTGGACCTCATGTGTTCCTGTTGGTTCTATGGCCTGAAAACTTCACTGAGCATCAAAAAACAAGACTCTGCAGAGTCCTTCAGCTCTTCAGTGATCAATCATTTGATCGTTCACTGCTTCTGATATCACCACCCAGAGTGAGGCATCCAGGTTTAGGACACACTTCTATGTACTATGCACCCTTACAGGAAATGATCAGAAGATGTAAAAACAAGTCACTGAAGCTTAATGACCTTGACATTGGGAAGTTAATAGAAAACATAAAATGCATTGTAAAAAGTAACAATGGAAACCATCTGATCTGTCATCACACCAGCACTGAACAAAGGAAAGAAGCTTCTGTTACTCTGGATTATCTTCAGCCTGCTGGTAAGTTAAAAAAAAAAAAAAAAATCAATAATATCGAAAATATATAGAAAAATCCTACCAATGGTTAAACAAAGCTGGGCTGAAATACAGCACACAGTCACTAATCATGGCAGCACAGGTACAAACTCTAAGCACAAGATTGATAGAGGCTAAGGTCTACCACACCAGGCAAGACCCCAGGTGTGCAGAGATGCATACATGGAACACCATAACCAGCTGTCTAGCATAGTATACAGGAACATCTGTGTTAGGTATGGCCTGGAAGTCCAGAGGATTCGCCCCAAAGGTGGGTGAGAATGACAAAGCTAAGATCCTGTGGGACTTCCAGATACAGATGAAAAAGCTGGTGATGGCTAACCAACCAACCAACAAATACTTTGAAATAAAGTTAGGACACCTTCTAAAAAGTGCTCAGAAGAGCAGAACGACAATATTGATTGCTTGGCCACAAAAAGTCAGCATGAAACAGCATTTACTGAACATGAATCAAAGAAATGAATGCATGAATAAATGTGTAGAATACAAACTTCATTCAAAGGTGGTTCCTACATAGGAGTATTAGGGCCACACTGAGAAAAAAAATTGTGCATTTTGAGAATGAAGTCAAAATTTTGAGAGAAAAGTCAAAATACTATTTTGAGAAAAAAGGTCATCATTTCAAGTCAAATAATCGCCCCGGCTGCTATACCCTCTACAAAATGCCTTGAGTAGATAAAACAACTTGATCAGCTGTCTTATTGTGTCTTGTGATTGTGATTCTACATATCCCCTCTGTACTACACAAAAGTGCAACAATCTATATCCTTGCATCCGTCCGTTGCTAGTTGTGCGGTTTTTCCTTCTGAGCAGATGCAGCTTTCTGCACCATCTCTCTAACGTCCTCATACCTATCACTACATCATGTTTATGTACCAAAAGACAAATAATTTCCTTGTTGCTAAAACCAATTCTAAAGTATAGTTTCGCTAACTCAACTACACAACACAGTTTGGAGATGGTGTAGCAGACGTGGTGTGGCCGTTGTTTGACTTAAAACGACAACTTTAATCTCCACATTTTGACTTTTTTTCTCAAAATGCAGAATTTAATTTTTTTCTCAATGTGACCCTAATACTCCTTTGTAGTTCCTATAAGGACTGTGTACTAATTTCTGTATTGAAAAAGGCTTTTAGGATCAGATGTTAGGCTCAGTCAGGCTGCTTACAGGAACTGTTAACAATAATTTCCTGTTTGTGTCTTTGTTCCTTTACAGGACGCAGACTTGCTGTTTTGCTGTTTGGAGGGAACTCATCTAAAAAGACAGAACTCTCCAAATTTATTGTGAAGAAAAAATATGATTTTTTAAGATTTTCTCCAGGCAAACAAGTTTTCCATGGAGAGTGGAGAGGAAAGCCATTAACAGTAGTGAAAACTCCTGACTTGTTAGATCAGTCTGTGCACACAGTGAGAGAGATGAAGACCTGTGCGAGTCTCTGTCTTCCTGGACCAAATGTTCTGCTGCTGTTAGTGAAGCCTTCTGATTTCACCGAGGAGAGCAGAAAAACTCTGAATTTCATGCTGAGTTTGTTTAGTCAAGATGCCTTTAAACACTCCATGGTCATCATCACACATGAGGAGGAGACAGGTTTTTATGTTAATTCACTGATTAGAGATTGTGACGGTCGACACTACAACATGTATGAAAATGATCATAAACAGTTAATAGAGAAGATCGAGAACATCGTTCATGAGAACAAAGGAAAATTCCTCACAGTCACTGAAGAGGCCATCAGACCACAGCCTGAACACATCAAACCAGCTTTGAACCTGGTTCTGTGTGGGAGGAGAGGAGCAGGGAAGACGTCAGCAGCAAAGGCCATTTTAGGTCAGAGAGAGCTTCATTCAGTCTCCAACTCATCACAGTGTGTTAAATATCAGGGAGAGGTGTGTGGACGTCAGGTTTCCCTGGTGGAGCTGCCTGCCTTGAATGGAAAACCTCAGGAGGCAGTGATGGAGGAATCACTCAGGTGTATCTCCCTCTGTGATCCTGAGGGTGTCCATGCCTTCATCCTGGTCCTCCCTGTGGCTCCCCTCACTGATGAAGACAAGGGAGAGTTAGAGACCATCCAAAATGCCTTCAGCTCTGAAGTCAATGACTTCATCAACATTCTGTTCACTGTGGAGTCAGATCCTACAGCTCCATCTGTTGTTAACTTTGTAAGAGTGGACAGAGACATCCAGAAGCTCTGTCAGGTTTGTAGAGGAAGATATGTTCTCCTCAACATCAAGGAAAAGCGAAGCATTGTGGAGCTGCTGGATAAAGTGGAAAAGATGAAAGATGAAGGACCCAAATGCTTCACAAAGGACATGTTCACCAAAGCTCAAATGGAGAAGGTAACAAGACTTAAAGCTGAACTGCAGGAAGTTAAACGCAGGAGTGAGGCTGGAGCTGATGATGGAAATCAAACTGAACAGTCCATCAGGATGGTGCTGCTTGGGAAAACTGGCAGTGGAAAAAGTGCAACTGCAAACACCATTTTGGGTAAGAAGGAGTTTTTATCCAGAGTCAGTCAGAAATCTGTGACCAGAAAATGTCAGAAAGCAGCAGGAGAGATTGTTGGATGTCCTGTTGTTCTCATTGACACCCCTGGATTGTTTGACACGACTCTGTCTGATTCTGAAGTTCGACGGGAGCTTCTGCAGTGTATCAGCATGTTGTCTCCCGGACCTCATGTGTTCCTACTGGTGCTGCCGATCGGCCGCTTTACAGAGGAGGAAAAAGAAGCTGTGACAAAGATCAAAGAGATTTTTGGGAAGAAGTCAGAAAACTTCATCATTGTTACCTTCACAAGAGGAGATGAGCTTGAAGAGGGATCCATCGAAAGTTACATAAAGGAAGACTGTGCTGAGTTTGTACAAAGCCTGATTAATGAATGTGGAGGCAGATACCACGTCTTCAACAACAAAGATCAGAAAAACCGTGCACAGGTCAGAGAGCTGCTGAACAAAATTGAAGCCATGTTGCATGAGAGTGGTGGTAGCTACTACACTACTGAGATGTTCCAAGAGGCTGAAGCAGCGATACAGAAGGAGATGGAGAGGCTGCTGAAAGAGAAAGATGATGACATGAAGAGGGAGAGGGAGAAGCACAAAGAAGAAATGCAAATAATAAAAAGAGAAATGGAAGAACAGATCTCCAAAATTGAATCTGAGAAGGAGCAGAGTATGAACCAGCTCAAGCAGATGGAGGACTACATTTACCAGGAGCGAGAGAAGAGAGAGAGAGAAGAGAAAATCAGAGAAGAAGAAGACAGAAAGAGGAGAGAAGAAGAAGAAATTCAACGACGACAGTGGAAACAAAAACTTGAAACTTTGGAGAAGCAAATAAACTCAGAATCAAAGGAAGAGCTCATCAGAGAGCTGGAACTCACCACAGAAGAAATGAGAAAAGAAAGAGAGGCCTGGGAGGTGGAGAGGCAAGAATGGTGGGATAAAAGGTATGAAGAAAACTTATATAGACGAGAAGCAGAGGATATGAAAATCAAAAAGCTCAAAGAAAAATATGAAAAGGAAAGAGATGCTTGTAACAGAAGAATAAAAGATGACTGTATCAGGATAGAACAGGAGGAAAGAAAGAGACGGGAATTAGAGAATGACTACAAGAAAAAAATGCAGAAATATGAAGACGAGGCCAGAAATCAAGCTGAAGAGCTCAATGAATTCAAAGACAAATACACCAGGGACTTTGAATCCCTGCTAGAGAAGTATAATGATGAGATAAGGGATCTGAAGGAAACATACAGGATATTAATGCAAGAGAAAAGAGCAACACAAACATGAGTATTCACTTTTGCACAAAGTCTCCAGTGACAAAGAAGAAAGTCTTAGGAAAGAACTGGAGGAAATGAGGAAGAAACATGATGAAGAAATTAACAAATTTAAACAGAAAACTACATGCATCATCGCCTGATCATCACAGAGCAGCTCCAGCTGCTCAGGACTAACAGTGACTAAACAGAAGAAACAGTGTATCCAGGATTTTATGATGAACAACAGACGTCTGCTCAGTCATAGACACATTAATTGCTTTTATAAACTTGATGAGAAATTAATTTAAAATTATAAAAAAAGAGAGGGACACGTGTAAGAATCAGTAAGAGAGTGATAGAGACGGCATCACTTTTGTTTTTTGACCTTACGAAGGAGCAAAATGCAACATCGCTGCAATGAAGAACAGTGATAAAGTTTTAATTTCTAAACTCTGCAGAACAAGCAGAACTTATATGAGTGTTACTCATATAAAAATGTGGTTACTGTTTATTACAGTAACCACATTTCTGCAGATGGTGGACGGCAATGATCTCCTGCACATTGTGTTTTTCCTGTTGTGCCCAGCAGGTGGCACTCTCCCATGTATTAACAAAAGGACTTCAGTTTTAGATTTCCTCTGTTTGAATTTAAGTCATTAATTAGTTTACCAAATTATAGTCTGTTAAGGAAAGTGTCATTGCAAACTTGAAAATACTGAATAGTTTACTTTACATGTACATGTACATGATGTGTATTATATCAGTCACATTTTATGGCAGGATTAAAAAGACAATAATAAGCCTTCAAATAATAACTTCTGATTTGTTAGGAAGATGCATCCATAGAATAATGATATTGAGGATTAAAAAATACATGAAGTTGGGAAATTTTTTTTTTTACATGTCTTTGTATTTCATAAAGTACTGGTTCAATGGAAAAGGAAACAATTTTTTTATTTTTTCTACCTACCTACCTACCTTCTTACCTACCTACCTGCCTATGTTTTTTTTTTTTTTTTAACTTTATTGTTGGACACTCTGTTCTGTACCACATTTTCACTATGAAAATTCAAAGTGCATCATTTTGTAAAAAAGGTTGTTGGTCATTATGTAATAAAAATAAAGCATTTGGTGGTAAAAATGCAATGTCCCTCCATTAGTGTATTGCATGTAGTCTGATTACTGGAAAGTCAAGGATATATGTATGTATGCTTGGATTTATGGCACACTTTTTTAAAGTACAGAAATGTTCACACACGTGAAAATCAATATATATATATATATATATATATATATATATATATGAGAGAGAGAGAGAGAGAGAGAGAGAGAGAGAGAGAGACTAGTATATATAAATATGAGGCTATATTGACCCTTGTTGTGTTGTACTGCATACCTTCCTGTCAGCTTCATTCTGTGTGTAGAAATGTTGTGTTGTATAGTGTCCAGGACTTTGTTTTTGAATTTATGATTTGGACCTTTATCAGCCAAAATGTAAATGAGCCCACCCACCACTTTAACCACACTCTGGATGTTGTCCTGACATATGGCAGAGAAACTGAAGAAAGCCCCCTCCTGTCTGATCAATTGTTAATAACATTTAGCACTGTAGCCAGGCTGACAAGGAGTCAGAGCTCTGAGCCGAGTATTCCTTTAACTTAAAATAATAATTAATGTAAACAGCATGGGCAGCATGGTAGTATGGTGGTTAGCACTACTGCCTCACAGCTAGAATGGCATCTAGAAGGTCTGGGTTTGATTCCACCTTGGCCCGGGCCTCTCTGTGTGGAGTTTGCATGTTCTCGCATGTCTGCGTGGGTTTTCTCCCACAGTCTGAATGGAATTACTGGGGTTAGGTTAATTGGTCACTCTAAACTGCCCACAGGTGTGAATGTGAATGGTTGTCTGTCTCTCTGTGTTGGTCCTGTGACAGGCTGGCGACCTGTACAGGGTGTACCCTGCCTCTTCACCTATGTCAGCTGGATTAGGCTCCAGTTCCCCCCCCCCGACCCTGAAGTGGATAAGCGGAAGAGAATGGATGGATGAATTTTGTTAGTTTGTTAATCACCTTGTGGTCGTTGTGGCTGCAAACATAAATGTCCCCCTAGTCTTCTTTTTCGGGGGGTGTCCATCATCCACAACAAGGCTTTTAAATAAACTGAAACACAAAAACAACAGTCATTTTATCTCTCATTTCAGTTATTGTTTTGTCCTTTTAATTACCGTTTTTATTTAATTCAGTTAATGAAAATGTCTTTATATTTGTTTTGACTAACGGTAATAACCTTGCCCTCCACAAATAACACTCACTCCAGCTTTAACGCTTCTCTTCTTTTTGGGGCAAAAGCCAAAACTGAGGCACTCTTTAAACCGCCATTTCTCGCTCAATTTTTGTGGTACAGACATAAAAAAATAGACGTCCTGCTTTAGTAACATCTCCTTGTGCTCATAGTGTAAAGCGTTTTTCTCCAGGATGTACAGTTTTTGTGTGGTTACCTGTTGTTTATGGGTAGGTCAGCAGGATTTCCTTCTGCGCGTCACTCTTTTTGAAGAAAAAGATGCAGCTTATTTGTGATTGGTGAATTTGCGGGCCCATGTCTTCTCTTTGGGCTGTGCCCGGCCGAGCCACCACGGCCTAATGCCTGGCCACCAGACGCTCTCTCTCGAGCTCCCTCCCCAGACCTGGCTCCAGGGTGGGGCGCTTCAGATCTTCTTACATAAACTCTGTGAAAAGGAGGTAATAAAGTGACTAGAAACAAAGGAGTCTAAATGATCCAACACCTGACAAACATTTTAGTCCGCTAACATCTTTAATTGTCAAAAACAGGTTCATCAAGATATGAGTTTATCGGTTTACTACATTTTATTTATGATATTTAGCAAAAGGCAATTAAACATAAGGTAAAAAAATATGTTCAAAATGAGTTATCCAAAATATTCAAATATTCAGATGTTGAGAGGCCTAGCATAGACCCTAAAATCATGCTGAGACCAAAATTTTCTGCTGCATGTGTAACCCGGTGGGTTTGAGAATCCCAGTTGTGCAATAATTGCCGATTACCCCCCCCCGTTCAGACCTTTAATGGATTGACCCACATCTCATTGGCTGAATGAGTTAAGCCAGCCCACTCCCACACAGAGACATACGTACGCGCTGCAGAAGCAGAGAGAGGAGAGGAGACAACACTGTGTTTTGCCGAGTGAACCGAACAAACTGACATCTTCGTTCGTTTAAAGCTCATAAGCGAGAAGAGAAGACGAAACGGAACCGACCGCTTGGTAGTTTCAAGCAGTGCGGGCGCCTTGGTGAGTGGAGTTGAGTTAAAGAAGCTAAAAGGCTAAAGAAGCTAAAAGGCTAACGTAGCTCGCAGGCTAACGTAGCTCGCAGGCTAAAACAGCGCGCAAAGCTTAATTGACAGCTAATTAGGGCCAGTGAGGGCCAGCAACCTTGATAGCTGTGGGAAGCGGGTGCTACACATTAGTAACTCAAGCTAATCCTGTGATTTGATATGTTCATGTTGAATTGTACATTTTGATGGTGTTTTAGTTATTAAGGCCATGCTAGTTGAGCTTTTATTTGCTGTAATTAACTGTGATGTGGAGTAAATGTGTTACCACATGGGAAATGTACTTTTATGCATTTCTATTTTCATTTGTGATTATTTCTTTTTAGTTAAATTGGAAATTGAATTGAGAGACATTGATTTAAAGTGAACTATTGTGCTGGTCCTGTATTTTATACAGGCTAGGTTTTTTTATTCACCATTGGAACTGGGATCAGATCCTGTTGGATTCTCTCCCTGGAGAGGGAGATGGCGAGCCACCTGTTGGAATTTTGGAACTGAGCCGAACCGATTCTGTTGGCCTGAGAGGAACGGGATGTTCTTCACTTCAGCAGCTCATGACTGTGTGGTAGGACACGTGTGGGCTACCGCAATAGAACATTGTCTCCTGAAATTGGAGTGACCTATTGGACTAATCTGACTAACTTGACTAACTGTTGCCAGCCAGACTTAAGTGAACTCAAGGACTATTGCAATTGTGTGCTTATTGTTGATGTTGTGCATAGTTGTTTTATATTTTTTTGTGTGTTAGTCAATACAAGTTGTGTTCACTACCTGTGGCTCCATTCATTCTGTGTATGTCACTCACAACCCTAACCCTCCTAGGAACCTAGAAACTGGTCCAACAAAAGGTTAATTATCCACAGCCTATATATTTTCCTGTACGTGCTACAGACTTGGCGAGCCAGCCAGGAGGGTTAATTGTGGTTTTTCTTAAGGTATTTATCCTCAAACATTGAGTGGCTTAAGCTAGAGTGACTGGAGCTTCACAGCTACTTGATTATCCACCTTGCTGAATTGAAAACGTGTCTTAACAATGGAAATTGTGAGAACTCAGAATATTAAGGTTCAAAACTCTGTTTTAATCAGTGGCCTAACTAACAGTGAGCTTGACAATGAGGTTTTTGATTTCCTGAAACAGTTTGGTCCTGTCAATAGGCTTGTTGAAGTACCCACTACAGGTAAAGAAAAGGTCATTGTAGAGTTTCAGCATGACGCTACTGCTAAAGAACTGGAAAAACGGTATTTGCCCTATGATCGACCATGCACTACAAAACCAGAGGTTATTCACCACATTCAAAGCCTAGCCAGCGCTTATAGTAGTGAAATAAGTACTTCTGCCGCAGTAACTTACCTTTCAGAGCTAAGAGATGTGGCATTGCGAAGCAACTGTTCATTTGAAACCCTTTTGAAAGAGGAATTGGCTAAGATTGGAGAGTCATTGGGAGGGACAACCCGCACTCACACTGGTCAACATTCAGTCCAAGAGCCATTGCCTTCCATCGATACACTCCAAGCCTCACCTCTTATGTCACCAATTAGTGACCATGTTTGTGTCATTGATGATGGTCCTAACTCAAGTCCAGATAATGTTAGGTCACAAATACCTGCAAACTTATTAAGTACTCCTGAGGTGCAACGTGTCATTGTTGAACACATTGTTAAAAGCAGTGACGCAGCCTTATCCTCAAACTTACCTTGCAAGTTGAAACCCTTTTCAGGAAGAGTTCCATATCCTAATTTTGAAACCGATTATGACACCTGGCGCAGAAGTGTGGAATTCTGCCTGACTGATCCCTCACTTTCAGAGACCCAGATCGTGAGGAGAATTGTTGAAAGCTTATCCCCTCCTGCAACCAACATTGTGAAATCTCTTGGGCCCAAAGCAAGTCCAAAAACTTACCTTGAACTTCTCGACTCTGCCTATGCTGCTGTGGAAGATGGTGATGAACTCTTTGCTCGTTTCTTGAATACAAACCAAAACGTTGGCGAAAAATCCTCAGAATACCTGCAGAGATTACACACAGCTTTAAACTTAGCCATAAGTAGAGACGGAATTGCCCCTGATGATGCAAATAAACAACTTCTTAGGCAGTTTTGCCGAGGCTGTTGGGACAGCTCATTGATCACCAACCTTCAGCTTGAACAAAGGAAGAAAGATCCACCTCCATTTGCTGAGCTACTTCTCCTACTTCGGACAGAAGAAGACAAACAGTCGAGTAAGATCACCCGCATGAAACAGCATCTGGGAATGCAAAGACCACGAGTTTTCTCCAACATGCAGTCCACGTGCTCACCGGGTATTGACAGCCTTGACCCTGCAATAAACAGCACCTCAACTGATCTCCAAAAGCAAATTGCAGACCTCCAGACTCAAATAGCACAACTCAAAGCTGAAAAACCAGGCCAAAAATACAGGAGTCACCCTAAGGAAACAAAGCATAAACGCATTAAAAGACAAGCCGAGTCAAGAGAGACACCAAAGACAAATGCATCAATGCCCAAACCTAAGCCAGGATATTGCTTTAGATGTGGGGAGGATGGCCATATTGCTTCCAGCTGCAGCAATGGCCCCAACCCAGTACTAGTAGCTATGAAAAGAAGTGCCCTCAAACAAAAACAGCAAGAGTGGGAACGCCACCACAAAAACAGCGAACACCCTGATTTAAACTAGGAAAAGCTCCTGTTGTGGGACAAACGGGAGCTAAGCTCAAACATCGTCCCCCTAACGCTAAAACAAAGAAAGTGCCATGCTTAACAGCTAAGGTTAACCAGCAACCAAGACTCCCAAAAAGACTTGTGGGCAGAAAATGTACCGCCAAAGTTGCCATCAATGGGGTTGATTGCAATTGTCTGCTCGATACAGGCTCACAAGTAACAACTATTGCCAGATCGTTCTATCAAGAACATCTACCTGACCACCCTATTAAACCAATTACTGATCTCCTTGAGGTTGAAGGAGCAAATGGTCAGGCAGTACCCTATTTAGGTTATATAGAAACAAGCATCAAGTTTCCAAAAGATTTTGTTGAGACTGAGCCCGAACTGCCTACCCTAGCTTTAGTTGTACCTGATCTCCGTTCAAACTCAGACACTCCCCTGCTAATTGGCACCAACACACTTGACCCCTTATATGAGCAAATTGACAAGATCACCTTACCCCATTCACGGTTACCTTCTTATGGTTACTGGCAGTTGTTAAAAACACTGGAAATCAGAAAAAGACAGAGTGACAGTGGCAAGATTGGTTTTGTTAAGCTGAAAGGCAGAACCCAGGAAGTCCTGCCAGCCAATCAGAAACTACTAGTTGAAGGCTTTGTGTATGCTAACCAAGTTAATCTTGACCAGTGTGCACTAATTGAGCAACCAACTACCTCCTCCCTACCCGGTGGTATTTTTGTCGATTGCTGTCTTATCACCTTACCAAAGCAAGGGCCATACAAAGTCCCTGTGCTACTCAGAAATGAAACTAACCATGATGTTACACTACCCACTAATTGTGTAATTGCTGAATTGGTTACCCCTGATCGTATCATTTCATGTCCTGAACCAGAGAAAAGTGGTCAAAAGGTCTCTGCAACATGTTCATCCCAGCAGCAGACCCCAAACTCTAAGCTGAGCTTCGACTTTGGTGCTTCATCACTGTCTGAAGAATGGAAGCACAGAATAACTGAAAAGCTGAACAGTTTCTCTGATGTTTTCTCTCAGCATGACCTCGACTTTGGGCATGCCACAAAGATACAACATCACATTAACCTGAAAGATGAAACCCCATTCAAGCAGAGATCCCGACCCATTCATCCTCATGATTATGAGGCAGTCAAAAAGCATCTACAAACCCTCTTAGATGCAGACATCATTCGTGAATCTGAATCCCCATTTTCATCACCCATCGTGGTGGTTCGAAAAAAGAATGGTGATGTAAGGTTATGCATAGACTACAGGAAACTTAACCTGCAGACTATCCGTGATGCATATGCGCTGCCCAATCTAGAGGAGTCTTTTTCAGCTCTGGCTGGGTCACAATGGTTCTCTGTGATGGACCTCAAGTCGGGGTACTATCAAATTGAGATGAATGAAACCGACAAACCAAAGACGGCATTTGTGTGTCCCTTTGGGTTTTTCGAATTTAACCGCATGCCCCAGGGAATAACGAATGCCCCTAGCACCTTCCAAAGGCTTATGGAAAAGTGCATGAAAGACATCAATCTCAGAGAAGTCCTGGTCTTTCTGGATGACTTAATTGTCTTTTCCAGTTCGCTTGAAGAACATGAAACCAGGCTCACTCATGTTCTTGAACGCTTAAGGGGCTATGGACTTAAACTCTCACCAGACAAATGTAGGTTTTTCCAAACCTCAGTCCGTTACCTAGGACATATTGTCTCTAGAGAAGGGGTGCACACAGACCCTGAGAAAGTTGAGGCATTAAAAACCTGGCCGAGGCCCCAAACCCTCAAAGAACTACAGTCATTCCTGGGTTTCACCGGCTACTACAGGAGATTTGTGAAGGACTATTCAAAAATTGTTAAGCCCCTCACATCTCTTACAGCTGGCTACCCGCCCAAACGAAAAGGCTGTAAAAACATTCCACATGACCCAAAGTACTTGAACTCCAAAGAACCCTTTGGTGAACGTTGGAGTCATGAGTGCCAGAAAGCCTTTGAAGGCATCATTGAAAAACTGACCACCTCACCTGTGCTGGGCTATGCCGATCCAAAGCTTTCATATCTGTTACACACAGATGCAAGCACTACTGGACTTGGTGCAGCCCTCTACCAGCAACAGAATGGAAGCACACGGGTTATTGCCTATGCAAGCCGAGGTTTATCCCGTAGTGAAGCCAGATACCCAGCCCACAAATTAGAATTCTTGGCTTTAAAGTGGGCCGTAACAGACAAGTTCCATGACTATCTGTACGGAACCACATTCACAGTTATCACAGATAATAATCCATTGACTTACCTTCTCACGACAGCTAAGCTTGATGCAACTAGCTACCGTTGGCTAGCTGCACTGTCGACTTACAACTTTGACATCAGATACAGAGCTGGTAAACAAAGTCTGGATGCAGATGGGCTATCTCGAAGGCCGCACAGCCAGCTTGAAGATGATACAGTTTTTAGAGAAGAATGTCAGCGTATTGACAAATTCAGATCTCATCTTTTGTCCTCAGTCAAGGAGGTTGAGCTCCAACTCCATGCTGACATAGTGGCTGCAACCTGCCAAAGACACATAGCTCTAGCCCAATCTGAGTCTACTTCTTGTGCACTTGTACAGTCACTAGCCATGTCTGCAACAGCTATTCCTGAGATGTTTCAAGAGGAAGGCAGTGACAGCAACCTGCTAGCCTTGCCCAAATACAGTCATATTGACCTTGTCCAAATGCAAAGGAATGACCCAGCCATTGGCAAAGTCATTGAGTTGATAGCAGCTGATGCTAGCCCTTCAGCCAATATGAAAGCTGAGTCCCTTGACCTACTTATGCTTTTGAAAGAGTGGAAGCGGTTAGAGCTTCAAAATGACCTGCTCTACAGGAAGCGTCAGTCTGGGTCGGAGACCCTGTTACAGTTTGTCCTTCCTGAAACTTTAAGACCCACTGTAATGCACAATCTCCATGACAACATGGGGCATTTGGGAACCGAGCGCACACTTGAGCTCATCCGATCCCGATTCTATTGGCCTAAGATGGCCACAGATGTTGAAAACAAGGTGAGAACTTGCGAGAGGTGTGTCCGCCGAAAAGCCCCACCTGATAAAGCTGCTCCACTTGTTAACATTCAGACCACCAGACCCATGGAACTGGTCTGCATGGATTTCCTTTCTGTAGAACCTGACAGTAAGAACATGAAGGACATATTGGTGATCACTGACCACTTCACCAAATATGCCATGGCCATTCCCACAAGAAATCAAAAGGCCACTACAGTAGCAAAGTGTCTGTGGGAACATTTCCTAGTCCATTATGGTTTTCCAGAGCGACTCCACAGTGACCAAGGGAGAGACTTTGAGTCACGAACCATAAAAGAGCTCTGCTCACTGCTTGGTATACACAAAGTAAGAACCAGCCCATACCATCCTCGTGGTAACCCTGTGGAGCGCTACAACCGTACCCTATTAGGTATGCTAGGTACCCTGAAGGACACAGAAAAACGTCATTGGTGTGACTATGTGAAGCCACTGACTCATGCTTATAACTGTACAAGGAATGATGTAACTGGGTTTTCTCCATACCAGTTAATGTTTGGAAGACAACCCCGTCTGCCCATAGACATTGCCTTCGGGCTGCCACAAACTAACAGACAGTCCATATCTCATGCACAGTATGTCAAACAGTTGAAAAGTCACCTTGAAGACAGTTATAAAATAGCCATAAGAAACTCTCAGAAAGTGGCTGACAGAAACAAGAAAAGGTTTGACAAAGTCATCCGTGAGTCCACACTGGATGTGGGGGACAGAGTCTTGGTTGGAAATCTTCGCCTTAGAGATAAACACAAATTGGCAGATAAATGGGAAGGGACTGTGTATGTTGTCACTAAACAGAAAGAAAACTTACCTGTGTACACAGTGATGCCAGAAAAAGGAGCTGGGCCTCCAAGAACAATCCACAGGGATCTCTTACTCCCTTGTGGGTTTCTAGCACCCACAGGGAACGAATCTGAGCCAATCACCAGACACTGTAAACCACAAACAAGACAACATTTATCCCGACCAGATAATAACTCCCTGGTTGAGGAAGATGAGTTTAGTTGGGTGGCGGATACCCCACAAATCACAGAGAGACATTTTTTCCAAATCCATGAATACCCAGTTATGCATGGAAACCAAACAAACAAAGAACCTGCAGGAACACACTGCCCGAAACCTGCTGGATCAGATACTTTAGAACCGCCTGAGAACCTACCTCCAGGAAATTACTTGCCTGAGACACCCGTAGGAGATAGTCATACATCCAAGTTTTCTCTGAACAATGAACACAGGCAGAAAACCAACTTACCTGCATTGGACAGCGAACCTGAAACCAACTTACCTGCATTGGACAGCGAACCTAAAACCAACTTACCTGCATTGGACAGCGAACCTGAAACCAACTTACCTGCATTGGACAGCGAACCTGAAACCAACTTAAAAGAAACGGAAATGCAGCTACTGAATCCTGAGACAGCTTGTACTGAAGCACCAACACTGCAAGACATATCACAAGAACCTCCACAACTGAGGAGATCTGAGAGAAATCGCCAGCCGTCAAGAAGACTACATTATGCTGAGCTAGGAAACCCCTTGCTGACTGTAGTCACATCACTTTTCCAAGGGCTAAATAAAGCTTTCATTGAGTCCCTTATCCCTGATACTGATTGTAGAATGGACATGCACAGGGACGTGCATGACATTTAAGAGGGGAGGGTGTAACCCGGTGGGTTTGAGAATCCCAGTTGTGCAATAATTGCCGATTACCCCCCCGTTCAGACCTTTAATGGATTGACCCACATCTCATTGGCTGAATGAGTTAAGCCAGCCCACTCCCACACAGAGACATACGTACGCGCTGCAGAAGCAGAGAGAGGAGAGGAGACAACACTGTGTTTTGCCGAGTGAACCGAACAAACTGACATCTTCGTTCGTTTAAAGCTCATAAGCGAGAAGAGAAGACGAAACGGAACCGACCGCTTGGTAGTTTCAAGCAGTGCGGGCGCCTTGGTGAGTGGAGTTGAGTTAAAGAAGCTAAAAGGCTAAAGAAGCTAAAAGGCTAACGTAGCTCGCAGGCTAACGTAGCTCGCAGGCTAAAACAGCGCGCAAAGCTTAATTGACAGCTAATTAGGGCCAGTGAGGGCCAGCAACCTTGATAGCTGTGGGAAGCGGGTGCTACACATTAGTAACTCAAGCTAATCCTGTGATTTGATATGTTCATGTTGAATTGTACATTTTGATGGTGTTTTAGTTATTAAGGCCATGCTAGTTGAGCTTTTATTTGCTGTAATTAACTGTGATGTGGAGTAAATGTGTTACCACATGGGAAATGTACTTTTATGCATTTCTATTTTCATTTGTGATTATTTCTTTTTAGTTAAATTGGAAATTGAATTGAGAGACATTGATTTAAAGTGAACTATTGTGCTGGTCCTGTATTTTATACAGGCTAGGTTTTTTTATTCACCATTGGAACTGGGATCAGATCCTGTTGGATTCTCTCCCTGGAGAGGGAGATGGCGAGCCACCTGTTGGAATTTTGGAACTGAGCCGAACCGATTCTGTTGGCCTGAGAGGAACGGGATGTTCTTCACTTCAGCAGCTCATGACTGTGTGGTAGGACACGTGTGGGCTACCGCAATAGAACATTGTCTCCTGAAATTGGAGTGACCTATTGGACTAATCTGACTAACTTGACTAACTGTTGCCAGCCAGACTTAAGTGAACTCAAGGACTATTGCAATTGTGTGCTTATTGTTGATGTTGTGCATAGTTGTTTTATATTTTTTTGTGTGTTAGTCAATACAAGTTGTGTTCACTACCTGTGGCTCCATTCATTCTGTGTATGTCACTCACAACCCTAACCCTCCTAGGAACCTAGAAACTGGTCCAACAAAAGGTTAATTATCCACAGCCTATATATTTTCCTGTACGTGCTACACATGCACAAACATGTAGACACATTTCAGACGTGGCAAAGCATCTATGTGAAGTTACATACTGCCAAACTGGATGATAAATATATTTCATGAAAGAAAATATATCTACAGTCGAGTGAAAACTAAAGTTTTTCACATCAATCTGTCCTGTGGGAAAAAAAAAATCAGTCTCGCACATTGTTGTGGAGGAACTCTTCTTTACAACTTTGCTTCTGAGATGATTGTGGAATTGTGTTAAGTCAGACCCAAAGTGCCAAAAACTTCTTGTATAGAGGTGCTATCATCAATTAATCAAGCACATTTGATTATCAGCACCTGGCTGCTACTTACCTTCTTACTTCCAGTGGAGGCAGTAAAGGTGAGCTTAATTTTTCACAAGACTGTATACACTCACTGGTCACTTTATTAGGTACACCTTGCTTGAACCACTTTTGCCTTTAGAGCTGCCTTAACTTCATGGCAGAGATTCAACAAGGCACTGAAAACATTCGTCTGTGAATCTGCTCCATATCAACATGATGGCATCACACAGTTGTTGCAGATTTGTCAGCTGCACAGCCATGTTGCAAGACTCCAATTCCCCCATATCCCAAAGGTGCTCTATTGGATGGAGATCTGGTGACTGTTGAGCATAACTGTACAGAGCTTGAGATGATTTGAGCTTTGTGGCATGGTCCGTTATCCTGTTGCCAGGTGCTTCCTGGGTAAGTAACGCACACGTACCCGCCCATCCATGTGATGGAAAAGAAAAGATTATTCATCAGACCAGGGCACCTTCTTCTATTGCTCATGTGCCCACTGTTGGTGCTTTCAGCAGTGGACAGGGGTCAGCATGGGCACCATGACTGGTCTGCAGCTATGCTGCCCCACACACAACAAACTGCAATGCGCTGTGTATTCTGACACCTTTCTGTCAGAACCAGCATTAACCTTTTGGGCAATTTAAGCTGCAGTCGCTCATCTCTTGGATCGGACCACACAGGCCAACCTTTTGATAGATACTGACCACTGCAGACTAGGAACACCCCACAAGAGCTGCACTTTTGGAGATGCTGTGACCCAGCAGCCATCAGTTTGGTGCTTGTCAAACTCGCTCTAATCCTCATGCTTACCCATTTTCCCTGCTTCTAACACATCAGCTTTGAGGACAAAATGTTCACATGCTCCCTAATATATTCTACCCACTACAAGGTGCCATGATGAACAGCTAATTAGTGTTATTCACCTGTCAGTGGCCATAAGGTCACACTTTTATGCTTTATCAGTGTATATACAGGCCACAGAAAACATGAGTACCCTTCTATATTAGAGTGAATAATTTAATGCATTTTCTGTGAGCTGCATGGGTGCAGCCATGAGATAATGGAGACACTGCCTAAATATACATTGGCAATGATAAAAGCATGAGTCTTAGTCTGAAGAACTGAAAAAATTTTTCAGGAAGTAATGCATAAAATTCAGAGGTCAAAGGTTGTGCAGACTGAGTTTAACAGGGCTTAACTCTATGAACCCTCTTTAAAAATTGGGCATATGCTTTAACAGTATGTTTAAGGTGCTGCTATGCTGCTAGTCTCCAGTGGCAGAAGCAGAGGAACATTACAAAACACAAACATTATGAAACATGATGGGTTCGAATCCAATCAAATACTTTAATAATAAAACAGCTTATTGTCTAATGTGTGCATATTTTTAGATGCTTTACACTTAGACCGCTATTTAGATTTATTTACTGGAACAATAAAAGTTGACTGATATATGTAAAACACACCATGCTAGCATGAAGCTGTTTTTAAAGATGAAGTTAGTTTAACAGCTTTAAAATCAAACAGTGCAGCAGCAAGCATGTTTTGTTCTTAAATAAATACTGTTCGATAAATAGAATGAAAAAATGTGGAGCATTAATAAATAATTTGTAATAATTAAAACCCAAAGTGTGCATGCATAAAGGCCTGTTGTTAACATCTTAGCCAGAACACTTTGCAGCAAACAGCAGGTAAAGCAGAAAGCCGAAACACGTCAGTGAGTCTGCTGATCACAGGCGCTGCTGAAGTAGCGCAGACATGTGCTGCTTCACCTCTCCTGCATCTGCCAGTGAGCAGTCCAGGATCATCCCTCTGATTCCACTCTTCATCTTAGTAGAAGGAATGATCTACACCACACAAGATTTTTGTAAACACTTGCTTTGTTTTCATAGCTAACATGCTCAGCTTGGGATCAAAAGATGCAGTACCTTCACATATATTTTGCATCTCTCCAAAAGAAATTTCCACTTCATTGCGGTCCTCTCATCATCAGTCAAACTGGTGAACTCCTCTGTCTGAAACAGATCAAACGAAAAAGCAGCTCGTCTCAGCTCAAGTGCAAAAACAACTGAACAACAGAACGCAGATGTAGGTGTAAAACATTTGGAACTGAGGCTGAAGAATCATCCTTCTGTGAAGTAGTACTGACTGTGCAGTTGAGAGTCTTTTCTGCCATTGGGCTTTTGAAGTTGCAGGCGTGCAGAGTGCCGGTGTGATCTGTGAAGTCCACCAGGAGGTCAAAGCCTGTGGTGGCTGAAAAAGTCTGATCCTTCCCTGGGCACAACTGGTTGGTGCAGCTACTGAAGTCCTCAGTCACAAGGAATTTGCACCTAGAGCTGAAACAAAGAGAATACAAAGGAGTGTTCTTTATTCAAATAAGTGGCTGTCATGATATCGGTAGTAACCACTGTGTTAATTTACCACCGTGTCCTGATGACTTTTGGAACAGACGAGTCGAGGTCGAGCTTGGAGATGAAGCTGTATGTGATTCCAAAAAAAGCCTCAGGATTCTCTTGGGCCTTCTGCTTCAGCTGGCTCACTGTGTATACGTCGGTGATGGACTCTACTGCAGATGAAAACAGCAACACATCTACACTCACACTGTGTTAGGTACACCTGCGTAGATATTTAATCAGCCAATCACATGGCAGTAGCTCGATGCAGTTAGGCATGTAGGCCAAGACCCCCTAACTGACCATCAGAATGGTCAGTTAGGGGGGATTTGAGTTACTTTAAGAGTAAGTCAAATAACTACTCGTTACAACCAAGGTATGCAGAAGAGCATCCCTGAATGAAGCAGATGGGCTATAGCAGCAGAAGACCACACCTGGTGCCTCCCCTGTCAGCTAAGATCAGGAAACAAACTTCAAACTGAGGATTCCCACAAACTCACCAAAGTTGCAGGCTCACTAAAGACAAGATCGGAAAAGCACTGCTTGAGTCTTGATTTCTGCTGCAACATTTAGATGGCAGGGTCAGAATTTGGCATAAGCAACAGGAAAGTATGGATCCATCCTACTTTGTATCAGTTCAGGTTGGTGGTGGAGTAATGATGTGGGGGATATTTGATGACCACAGTGTACCCATCTTCTGATGGACGCTTGCAGCTGGATAACACGCCATGTCACAAAACATAAATCATCTCAAACTGGTTTCTTGAACATGAAATTGAGTTAACTGTACGTATATGGCCTCCACAAGCACCAGAGCTCATTCCAGCAGATCACCTCTGGGAATGAAAGATGCACATCATCGATGTGCAGCCGAAAAAGCTGCAGCAACTGTGTGATGCTATCATGTCAATATGGACCAAAATCTCTAAGGAATGTTTCCAGCACCTTGTTGAATCTGCCATGAAGATTTAAGGCAGTACTTAAACATTCAAGAACTGACAAAACACACTGCCGCCTCAACAAAGGACTTAACAGAGGGAAAAATGAAAGCTTTTGGACTGGCCGAGTCAATCACCTGATCTTAACCCAACTGAAAACCATTTCTCTTCCTGAAGAGAAGACTGAAGGGAGAGATGCCAGAAAAACAGGCAACATCTATAAGACGGTGTGGTCAAAGCCTAGAAAAAATAAGATGTCTTGATGGAGTCAGTGCAAACAAGGAATATGCAACCAAATATATATCTGACTTTAACTTAGTTGAATACACTATTCCAATATTTGGAAGACTTTCCCAAATATGGGCAAATAAAGTGTTTCTCATCTCATGATCTTTAGCTCATTTGAAAAACTGGGTGGGTTGCTACAATATGTGTTATTTTCTATGTTGTTTAACATATTTAGATGTAAAGACCCGGGAATAAAAGCTGGAACTCTGATCTCTCCCCTCATATTCATCATTCGACCTTCAGTGCACAGCAAAAACTAATTCATTGGCATTGCTCTTCCAATATTTCTGGAGGCACTCTAAAAGTAAGTAATAAAAATTATTCTGATATAGTATAATTTTAGGAAAGGGTTAACTTTTTATAAAAACTTTTTTTTTTTTAAATTTCAACAGAAAGCCTTGTTTTTATAGCAGGTGGTCTCCATACATACTGACTAAAAATATTCTAAGTGGACATTTGGTGCTCCTTTTCAAGAAGAAAACAGCAGCTAGTGTAACCATGTGGCTGGGTGATGTGTTTTTAATGCAGAGCTGGACTGACTGTGGTAGCACTGACCAATGATGGAGGTCTAAGCCACAGGAATAAGATGTATAAAACGTTAGCTGTACTTGTCTGTAGGATCATGTTAGTTTTGGTCTGCTCAGAGGATTTGCTAAAAGTAGGAAAAACACACAATAACATGACTTTATGATTTGATAATGAAATCCTGCATTCACCTTTCAAACTGTCCTAGATTTTACCCTCTGTAGCAGAAAATTAAATTATTCTATAGAGAATGCTCCGCTTTGCTGTAAGATCCAAGACAAAAGCAGGGGAAATAAGAGCCTCAAATTCAAAGGGTGTTTTGGATTTAGATGCCGCCAGATTGGAGCGTAATGAGAACATGACAAGCTCATGGCAGGAACTCATTATAACCTACCAGGCACATCCCCCGGCATTTCATCTTGATCCAGAGCTCCAGACCCTGACACTTCTTTAGCATAGCTGAACAGCAAGCTGGCCTCTCTGGTGTCTGAAAACAAATCGTGATTGACTCTAGCATATATTTCTCCTTGCACAGCAGGAAGGTAAGCTCTATTTCTTTCACTGTCTACCATGACTGGTTAGTTGAATCCAAAAACAGCATTTCAGGCTTGTTTTTCATCAATTATACAATTGAAATCTATATAAGATCCTATGTTGTTGTAAGTGGTGCTGTGATCTCTTACCAGGATTGACAGTGATAATGCTTTTTGAGTTAACTGTTGCCGTCATGCCGCTACGAAAGCTGTCAAAGCTAATCTTTGCATCAGCTATGAAGAGCACTTGGAATGAAGAAAAACAGTTAAAACAACAGTAAGCCATCTTAAACACAAACACACAGTCAGATCTCAGGTAACCACCTCCGTGTTTGTCTTCGGTAAAGTATGCTAATGGGACATGACGGTCAGGAATAACAGTTAAATAAAGATTCATTTCCGCGGCTGAGAAAGAGCAGCGGCCGTTAACCTACCCGTCTCCCTGGGTATCAGAGTTTGCATGAGCTGAATGGCTTCCCTGTCCCAGCTGTGAGTGAAACAGAGGTCAGGGAGTCACTCGGGTGGGGGGGGGGGGGCGGAGCACAGTGAAAATCAAACACACATGCAGTTCAACTGGGTAATCTAAAGCTACATATCACTAATGTAAATTTGTGGTTGCTTCAAGAGACACAGTGGTGATCCAAGAGGCAGTAAGATGGAATATGGCACAAAAGCAACAGAAGTAATAAATCTACGTTCATTTTCCAAATTAATAAATGTCCGTGACACACCAGACGAGGGGGAAGGAAGAGACGGAGTCATCAAAGAGCCTCACTTCCAGCCTCTGCCCTTTGCGTCCGTCTGAAGTGGTGAACTGCTTTGTGTCTCCGATCTGAAAATGTAAACAGAATCATGTGAAGTTCCTATCACACTATCTCCCTTTCATGTGACATTAAGTGCAGGGTGGGTCTGGCCCATGTGTGAACTTTGAGGCATGTCTTTAGGGCCATTATGGTGAGCTGGCATGTTCCAAAACCAACAACAAGCATTCACCATGTAACCACACACACAGACACAGTGTGGTCTAATTGAAGATTTATAAGATGTAAATTAAGTAGTTTATTCAAAAAACTCTTATTTGATCACTCACTCATCGCAGGCTTCTCACCACGGTGTCTCTCTGACAAGCTCTGTGACTTTTCCATGGTGGACTCTAATAATCTGACATCGAGCCGCTTTCTAACTACCCTTCCTCTGTTTTCTTGTTAATGTTGTTTTTCAGCTTAGGAAACTTTTAACAGCCTATTTTCCACCATAGCTCAGTTTATGGTAGAGGGGGGGGAAACATCATCTAATGCAATCAGTGTGGGAGTAAAGTTGGAAAATCCACATTTTACATTCATGTTTGAAAAATAACCGTTGTGAAACATTAAGCTTATATGATTGCAAACTGTTACTTTTGCAAAGATTTTCTTAGAACATAACCTTTTTTTTTTTTTTTTTTACTTAGTTTGATCACATAAACATGCTATAAATGATTTTTCTTATAAACTATTTTTATTTTATTGTACTGCGTTTCAGAATCTACACTTTATTGCAAGGCCAATATCCTTAATTGCCTATTTTTCTCTCATTTATTTTTAGTCTCTGGGAATTCTATACTTTGACTTACTGACTTAAAATTGATAGACTGCAAAAAATTTGAATGTGGAAAAAACATTAAAAATTAAAACCATGATTTGTAAAGAAGCTAACAAAAAATACTTAAAGTAACATCTTAGTTTAGCCAAAGATCCTTCTAAATGGATGCCCTTGTACAACATAGTGAATGCTTGAGCATCATACCATACACTGCTACCTATTGGCCAGTCATGGCTGTTTTTGTTATGTTTATTTGTTATCTGAACATAATTAACAGGATCAGGATTGGTCAATACTAGCAGGAGAGACGATGGATATGAGGATGCAATATCATTTTTTGTTAAATAAATATTTCTCTGGTTCAAAAGTCAAATGCATGGTGTCCAACTGAGTGGACATGTTTGTAACTCCATAGGCTCACAAACAAAATTTCAATTGCATCGTTTTGTTCATGCCTACACAAAAATAAAAATAATCACAAAGGAAAAAAATCTTGACTGAGGTTCTCATAATTCAGGCGTGAAAGGGTTAAAGTAATTTGCAAATGTATCATTCCCTTATATTTTGCTTAAAAGAAGGTAAACTTCTTCAACTTTTTAAGATTTGTCCCAAGCAGCGGTTCTCCAGGCTTTCCCTTGGACATTGGCCGCTCTTTCAGCCATTTCCAGTTTACGCCTTTCTGTAGCTGAATCTGTGAAAAATGCCAAACATAACACAGTTTGACAGGCTTAAAATAATTTTTTAAAAATTGCTTTGCACAATAATATACTAATAGAGAGACTTTTCTGAGACTGTCTTTATTATATCATTATTGAAAACATTTGTTCTTTTGGGAAATGAGCTTAAATAATTAACTGCTGAGAATTTGAATAGAAGATAAATATTAATGTAATAACTAAACCGTAAATATGTGGCTGTTTGGATTTAATCACATAGCCAAATCCAGCAAATTGAGTCCAATAATTGACATGCTATATAACATTCTGGTCATAAAACAGGTGTTTTTACTTTTCAGTTTCATTTATTTTTACAGCGTAATCAAACCAGATAAAAGTGGGGTTTTATTTTTGGAGGCAATAGCAGGCAGATTTTTTAGTTTAGGAAACTGCCAACTAAGCTTCTCATTTTGCATACTGCAGGGACATCAGAGAAAAGTTAATCTTGTCACTTTTCAAGAAATCAAATAAAAGTATTTCCCCCCAGTTGGTGTATTGTTAATCCTCTTTCCTGCACGCCACAGCGGTGTTCTCAGACTTGTTCCTGCTTGTACAGAAAAGCATTGTGGGATACAATACAAACACTAACTTCAGTAAAAGTAGGTGAAATGGGTGCATGAAAATGTGGGCACAGCAAATAAGTACATTCAAAATCTTGTGATTATCAGCTTACAATACTACACACAAAAGCCTAAGCGCATCCAGTGGTGACCTTTTCTTAAATTTCTATTTAATACTGAGGGCCTGAGGCCTTAAAGTGTCCTACCGATTTGACAGCCGCAAGTATATTTATCACTGATCCATCCAGCGTTTGCCCGTTGGCCACTATGTCTCCCAGAGTGTAGAAATCTCTGGAGTCCTTAACAGGCAGGTGAATCAATGGCAGCAGCCTGTCAGTGGTGTCCATATCAGCACACAGACACACCTGGGAATGAGCCTCTGTCACCAGCAGCCTATAATGGCTGAGACAGCAGATACGATCATTAGACACTGTTACACCATATTTTGCACAGTGTTACATTATATTTGCCTCACTTGCCACCAGCTACCTAAAGGCAGAGTAAGGTGAATATGAGTCTTAAATGGCATCCGTCCTAAAATTTCAAATTACCTCGGTGTTGCAGGGCAGAATCGATCTCCTTTCTCCAGGTCTTTGGTGGCAACTAAAGGGTTTTCAATTATGACTAAAAAAAAAATGAAAACCAGTTCTGTTGACACATGCTTAACTGTGCGCATGTTCTAAATATCCAGGCATCATTACTTAATTTTTGTGGACAAGAAATACATTAAATGGTTTCAGTTAATCAAAAAAACCCAAACAAAAAACAGTGTGCTGATTTTAATTACAAAAAGATGACAAAGTCTCTGACTCAAGACTTAACAATAGCCACAGCTGACCCCAAACCCACACAAGTTTGGGAAAGACTTCCTCACCGCAGTCTCCAATGCTGAAGCTGCTGGCGAGCCCGTTGATATAGGCATCGCCTCCCCAAGCTGTCACGTTGATGAAAAAGTCTGGAGAGTCCTTAACAGTGAAGCCAAAAGTGAATCTGTCCATACCAAAATCTGAATTTAAGACATGTAGGTTTAGTTAGTGATGCATTTAAATGGCAAATAGAAAAAAAAAAAGCTTAAAAATCACCACCAGGAGAGGGAGCTGGTGTACAAGACACCGAGGTGAAATCTGGGAAAATAGCAGAGAAGGTGCACTGACTGACAGAGAGACAGGATACTAACTTTTTCTGTCAGGGAAGCTTTTCACATCACTTTTTCCAATGATGATGCCTGCCACTCTCTGGAAAAATATTACAAGGGCAATGGCAGTGTCTCATACTGATAAGTCAAACTCACTAAAACAGGCCTGAAAATACACTAGATTACATCAGTGTGCAACTGCTAGGAGCAAGAAGGAAATGAAGGGCATGACTTTAGAAACATTAGAAAAGAGTTGAACTCACTGGATGAGAGATGTTGGGATGCAGCTCAGAGATAGCGACATAAAATTGAGCAGCCATATCTTCAGCTCCAATGTGTGCCTTTTTTTAAAAAAATAAAGACTATAAATAAGCCAAAATGAATGAACGTTAAACAAGTGGGTTTTAACAATCTCGACACCAGTCTCAGCAAGACGTTTTCTAAAATGAACTATTAATGCATCAAAAGACACTGTGTAACATGTAAGGTGTATAAAGTGTTAGCTAAAATTTAAGTAGCTAGCTAATACTGGACTATTATCAATCATTTTTAAACCTATGTTTGGTTACAAAAAAGACTAATAAAGTTTTAATTTAGTCTTCATACTGTTTCATTTAGTTTTTAACCTAGGTTTTTTACCTGTCTCTAGCGTCTCTCTTGTCAGGTGACACAAGATTTTCGCGGCACAGCCTGTGCACGCGACAGTATCCGCGCAGCTTTGATGCTGCCTTCACTGCTGCCGGAAATTTCTGCACTGATACTGAAGCCGCTTCAGGTTACAATACAGAAGAAAGGCTGAAAAAAACAAAACAAAAACGCAGCTCTACTTTTATAGTAGCATACATTAAATAAAATAACATAAAAAGACTATTGCGACTTGGCACATTTAAAAAAAAAATTTCCAAAAAAAAAAAGGTTTTATATCAGCAACAAAAGACAAGCATGCTGCTGAACTGCTCATTTATTTCAGCTTCCTCTATATAGAAAATTCAGAAAGATGTATTTTTCCTCTTTTTATAATCATTTTAATTTTTACAAAAACAAGAAAGAAGGAGCTGCTATTATAATTTACAGATCATCACAGTTTCATCAAGCTGCGCTTTAAACGCCCTCTTTGTTGATTTCGCTGACTGATCAGTTACATTAATCTTGATTTCATAATAATGAACACAATCCAGGCCCTATTCACCTAATGTTTTGGTAATTTCTGTTTAATGTTGCACAAGATAAAATCTATAAATTCAGCACACATTCAGGGCAGTAAACCCAGATACAGCTGTGCAAACATGCAATGAAAAAAGGAGTGAACAATAAAAGCGCTGTGGACACAATGACTGAAAGCTGTCAGTTATACACACACTGAAAAACGCACGTATTTTATTTGAGTCATCTGTTTAGTATCTCTGTACCTTAGACTTTCAAATTTAGCTTGATCCTACCCTGCCATCATTCACAACATGGGATTTGTTCTCAGACAGCTATGCTGAGATTAATTTGACAGCTTCCTGGTTTGTTTTGATAGCATAAAGCCGTGTTTGACAGATACTATCTCGTGCACCTAAGCAGGAATCAGAAGGTGTAACAGTAAACCCTCATTCAGCTTCATGGGGCCCTTGTTCATTTCCCGTGTTGACTAATCCTCAGTTGGATCAGATGTCTGATCCCTGTGACTAATGTTGATTTTTTCAGGCAGTAATATGTCTGGTGATGAGATTTTATGATCAGCAGGTTCCTAATCGCTGATAATAAAAAAAAAGAAAAGGTGCAGTACAGTAGCAGTCATGTGTGTAATATCACAACAAGAAAATAGTTAACGCAGGGAGATTATTTCTCAGCAGACAGTCTGATGTGTAACTGTCCATCAACGTATTGGTACAATGCTGTATAATGTGAAACTGAAGCGGTAAATGCATCGAACACGGACCCACACAGAGGAATCGATTTGCTATTTGCACCAGTGGCAGGCTATTCAAATGAAACAAAATTTCAAATTCTAATTTCATTAGGTTTTTCTGACTACACTTGGTGAGTCCATTAATCAAAGCACTGTAAAGCGTCATCAGATAAATCGAGTGAAACTTACTGTTGGTTCGATGCATTATTCATAATGAATTCACCTGTCATCAATCACACTTGGATCAGATGTTCAACTGGTTCTTTTGACGTAATTTGAATAAACTATGTAAATGTCTATACCAAAAGCAGTCAGCTAAGGTCTTGCTTGTCACCTCCAAAAAACATGACTTTATGCAGAGGCAAGCAGGATATGATATGCACGCAGTCACCGCAGGAATGTGCTGTGATTGGGTGGCCTCCCTGCCTCGGGTCGGCTCCCGGAGGGCCTGCGGCCATACGGCTACTCCTCAGCTATTAATCCATCATCTCATGTATGTGAGTGTGAGCGCTTTTCTGTGGATGTACCATGCATGTCATTGTATACAGCACATAAACATACTTTAAGGTGTTTGTAGTGCAGAAAAAAACAAGTGCAAAGTCCAGGCTTCGGTTATTTACTCTGTTGAAACCCATTTTAATATACCTGACATAATTTTTGAGTATAATTATTATCATTTTTTTTTATTTCTGTGGATTCATGCAGTCATTCTTTCTCCTGACAAAACTTTCTTTAAAGATATAACGCATTTTAGGGTCAACTTGAAAGAAAGGCAGGCGTAAAATGTAAAAGTGAGGTCAGAGGTCAAATGTGACATATTCAAATTTGAGCTATTCAAAACTTTTTGAGCTATTGTGTTTACAGACAGAATGACATGCATGCACACAAATACTATTAAAAACATATCCTCCTTAGCAGAATATATTTCTATTAAAACGGCATTAATAGGGAGCTCTACAGTACAGTGCGATGCAAAGAAAGATGATGTATTTTTTTACAAGAAGACCATTTATCTGAATATGTAGAATGCAATACAATAATATAGCTGTAAAGCTTTGTATTAGCTCTACTACTGTAGTTGGGGATAAGTGATGCAAGCATTGCCTTAACCAGCTTCAACCTTGAAATACCGCTCAAATGTTAATGCATCAGTAGTAAAAACCTGTACAATGAAAATAAATTACATAAGACCGGCATTTTTTTTTTTTTTCTGATGGAACTTACATTTTTGTATTTGAGTGTTTTTACATTGTGGTGATGCTATTCAAAGTAGCCATAAAATTCTTCCACTTCTTTAGCAGCAGACTCCTGGACCTCTGTGAAGGCACCAGACAGGAGATTTATAGTTAAACTGCAAACCATGTATAAAACATGAGAACAGAGGAGGAAGTAAAACCACAGCTGACCTGTTCAGACACATGGCGACACAAAGACAACACAAAACCAAGTTCAAATCCTTTAAAACTGCAGGGACTGAGGGCTGCAAGACTGTGGCACCTACATATTTCCTCCATCCAACAGCAGAATCGCACAGATTGATAGTTTGAGTGAAATGACCTTTAGTAATCAGGAAGTGCATGAACTGGTGTTTACACTGTATGGATATGGTGGGTTATGTACCAGAAAAGAGTTTTATATTGTTTTACAGGAAGTGGGGGGACAGGTTGTAGTATTTAGATGGTTTGAGCTCACATGTGAACATGCACCCATGATTGTGCACATGCAAGACAAGAGGGCTATTGTTAACAAAAAAAAAAGATCTAGTGGAACCAATCCTCATTATTTTATTGTATCTGACCATTGAAACATATTGTTCTGTGCATGGTGAGCAATATCTTGGCATAACCCAGACTTCTACATCCAACTATAGCTTTTGCAGTTGTTGGCAGGAGCCCGTGCAGTCTTTATTGGTTTCCACAAGTGGAAGACGTCCAAACTACAAGTATGCATACACTGTAATTTCCCTGCCACCTGTGTGACTGACTGCAGCTCCGCTGCTGCAGCACTGGGTCTGCTCGAAGCCATCAAATCTGCCCGGCTCTGGTAGAACAATGCGCTCTGTCTCCTCATCCACATGCCCGATGAGATGGGGATGTGGAGGAAACTTTAAATGATGTTAATAACATGCTGTTGAAAAACAACACGAAGACAGAAACCGGTGGCATGCGCGCATGATGTCAGCTCCTGTCATTATGCCACCATGAGGTAATGGGAGGAACACTGTGGCGTTTGTCGTGCGATTGCTTCGGCAGCCTTTTTGATGTGCCGCTAGCGGATTTAAAGTCTTGTTTTTTCAAACTGAGATTTGCAACACGTTCGTCAGTCAGGAAGCAATTAATCACAGTTAAAAACTGAAATCCCATTGAGGAGGAAATAGAACAGGGCATGTTTTGATTCAAAAGATGGCTGAAATCAGTTAACTGTTACAGTGCAACAGAAATTGCTTTTATGATATAATTGAAAAATGAAATCTGTGGGCGAATGCTTTTATGCAACTGTTTTCTCCTAACTGGTAATGCTATCTACACACCCCAATCAGGCGTGGTTTCTGTCTTCCTGCTCTCTGGCTTGCTCGGTTATGGCCTTCATCCAGTTCGTGGTGCGCTCGTTCACAGGTTTGACTGAACAGGTGAAGTGTTTAAACAAAATTCATTTGGTGTGTCGCTACACGCATCTTTAATCATGGAAGTTGAATCAAAACGTGACCTTGCAAGGCTGTTTTTCCAACAAGAGTTTTAGCAAAACCTTAAATATGAATGACTTGTTCTTCCGATGAATGCAATCAGTTGCAACATTTTATTTAGTTAGGCTTATGAAACAAAAATGCTGGTTTGGTTTGATCAGGGTTTGGGTTATAATAGAGAATACAGTGGGGTTACAGTAATTAACATGTGGTTCGGGTTATGGAAAGATCCTGACTAAAAATAATGTTGAAATAAGAAACGAAGAGACTATATAGAAGATGGATGTAGCTGGAGTGATGTCATTGGTTTGTAGACTATTTTTTCTTTTCATCTTGCTCACGTTAATGCATCAGTAGCAAAAACTGTACCCAACATGATGAAAATAAATTAAATAAGACTGGAAAGCGCCTTTCCAAAAGGCGCCAGACTTTTAGTTCATTTTCCTGACATAAAGAACTTACATTTTAGCATTTGAGTGTTTTTACACTGTGGTGTTGTTATTAAAGTAGCCTTAAAGCCCTGAAAGCTTCTTCCACTTCCTTAGCAGCAGTCTACTGGACCTCTGTGAAGGCAGCAGACAGGAGATTTATAGTTAAGCCATGCTTAAAAACATGAGAACGGACACCAATGATCTGCCAAAAGACACGGCGACATGAAGGCAACACAAAACCGAATCCAAGTTCTTTAAAACTGCTGGGACTCAGAGAGTCTTCACAGATTGATGATTTGATTGAAATTACCTTTTGTAATCAATGAGTGAGCTGGTGTTAACACTATATGGACATGGTGGGTGATGTACAGTAACTTTTTTTGAAAGGAGATTTCACTAGCAATGTAGGGTAGCAACTTGTCAATCACAGTGTAGTCACACTCTAAAGTGTATTGTGCTTAATCATTTATGTTAAATGTGATCACAAATATCAAAGGGTTTAAAAAAAATACCATGACTGAGGCCACAAAGTCCTTCGTAAAACATATTATTTGAAAAGAAGTTGCATTTAGATGGTTATTGGAAATTTAATTGCAGATTTAAGAAACTTTCATATTGACCAAGTCCATCTTTTATATACAGTTTATGGGGCAGAAAAATCTTTGTATTTTGCAATTCATCCTATGCTCCTTTTACAATCAACATTCATTTCGGACAGGATTTTAATTTTTATGGGCACTAAAGGTATCTATAATTAATTTAAAGCACAATGACCAGTGGAGTTATTTTTTATTGGACAGCATTTTTCTCACAGCAAAGACAAGAAAAAGAAGAGAAAAAAGCCCTCAGATCAAAGACTGATTTAAGGGAATTCAACTAACACCAAGACCACATCTCTCAGACCAGCTAAAAGCCCATTGCTCATGTGCTGAATCTATGCTGATTGCTTGAATGGGCAACATAGTTCACTTTGCAGAGGAAGACAACAAATGAAGCACAGGCAATAGCGGCAATTAACAGCTTTAATTATTCTTCATAGCCCAATACAGTTATTAGCCCTAAATACAAAGAGCAGCTGAGGCTGACAGGAATGCCATTAGTTCTGATGGTATTTGGTCCTAAGCCACCAGAATAGCAGGCAAACTGACTTGATGGCAGGTGTGGTAAAATGGTTACTGCATTGAATGTCAAGACAGTTCATCCAATAGCTCTTGGGAATCAAGAACACCGGCATGGTTGCACCATGTAAAATACAAGCCATGTTTGTTAGATAATCCCATTAAAAATATTCCAAAAGGCTCCAACAGTACAAACATGCATGTATCGGCTACAGCTGCGAGCACAAGTACCTGGCATCCTGCTCCTAACTTGAAGCCGTAAACATGCTTTTTTAAGCTGTGAAGTTGGACATTTTGACATGCGAGTTTATGGGGATTCACTCACTTCTGGAGCCAGCCAGAAGTGACCACTCCAGGAACTGCTTCCATACTGGCTTCATTTTCCAGCTCTGGAACAATTCAAAGCACGGAGACCTTCTCGGGACAGTGGATCCTGATAGTAAATTTCATGGTAATTGATCCACTAGCTGTTGAAATAGCCCAGACAAACAGACAAACCAGTATCGCCATGTCTGGACTTCATGCAGTACTAAAACTTTTTCCACATGTGAAATACACTGGATATCTACACACGTTCCCCATTTATCACGACTTACTGATCAGAATTTGGAAGATACAAAATGTCTGGTATGAAGTTGTGTGACTTGGAGCGAGCATGTCTTGTCAGAGAGTGTGCATAAATGCGTGCGTCTGTGTGCACGTGTGTGTTTTAGAGTTTTTGTATCAAGTCAAAGGGCATCACTCAGTTCAAACTTTTTAGCCGCTAGGACAGAAATCCTGCCTGATATACAGCCACTGTCAATTTAATGTTACCCAGAGAGATTTTTCATCCATTCGTCATTTTAAATGTGGAAAGACTTGGAGCTGTATTTCAGTTACATCAAAGCAAGTCTCGCTGTCCCAGTCTATCACAAATGTCTTCGCAGTATCCACTGCTTAGGTAGTTCCCCCTCTGACAAACCCTGACAGAAATATTGTGCTCCAGATTTGACCCTAACTCTTTCAAATTAAGAAAGACCCCCACCCACCCACCCCAAATAAGTGAGAAACACATTTCTTCGATTATTGCCAAGTGACATATGAAACAGAAGCTTTCTTTGCTTTGCCGCATGTGTTCCACCGAACAATGAAATCACTATATTCTGGAGCAACATGGCACAGAGCAGGACACAGATTCATACATTATGACAATAATGCCATTTATTATTGTTTAATGATTTCAGTGTTGCTTTGATTGGGTGCTGATTTTTCAGCATGTGGAATCAATGTCCTACATAAAGAATCATCTGTATGGAGTTGATACGCAGATAAACTCCTTCTGTATTATTTACAATGGAAAACAACTTTTCACTCATTTCATTGGAATAAAAAAAAACTAAAAGACTGGCAGACTGACTTTCTGAAGAGTTTTGAGTATGAGTCATTCCTCAAAAGCGGAACGATCGCAGTGAAATTTGTGTCCTCTAATTTACTGGTGCCATGGTTAGAAATCTTTAGAGCAGAGTCTCATTGTAACAATTCAAAAACATCTTCGATGCCTATCTACTGTTAATTTTATTGTGTGGCGTGTTGACTTTTTTTCCCACTTTCATTGTTCTCGGTTTTCTCATAGTTAAGATCTGTTTACTGGAGGATTTAATATGAAGAAAAACAGAACCATTCATGTTCTGCATTTTCAGAAACTTATTCTTCCCATTAACAAGAGAGATGTTTTGTCTGCGCTGTGCTCATTTCCAAGGAGTAAGCTTGTCTCTGCAAAGAGTGTTGAGTAGAGTCATTATGTTTCCTTTGTTTGTGTATGAGTCACATCCATTAAAAATCAATTCCATCCATCAAAAATCAGTTAATGTATCAGAAACATTACACTTCTAGATCTGTATTTTTTATTTATTTTTTTTAAACTCATCCAACCAGTTTGCAGTGACAAATCTAAAGGCTGTCAGGGATGTGTTTGCAAAAAACGGGGTTAACCTGTCCGGGTTTTGCAGCCATGTGACTGCTAACCACATGATGCTGACGTGTTGCTGGAGGTTTCTGGCAATCAAAAGGAGAAATCTGTGGTAAAGAAATGTGCAGTGCTGCACCGATGACCTCCTAGCCGTTGCTTTGGTCATCAGCAGATTGCTGAGGTCACCTATAGTTTGCATGGAAGATGCCAAATTTTCTGCGAACACTCTCTAACCACTTGCCGAGCAGTAGTGAAACTGTGAGTGTGAGTACACTTTCAAAGACTGTGCCATCAGACTGCATGTAGCGGACGACTCTCGAGTGATGTGCGCACGGCGTCACATGAGAAACCCGAATATTAGAAGACTGATACCAATCTCATGCTGTTGTACTAAAGCTGAAGCTAAAAGTTTGCATATTAAATATTGCCCTCATAATCCATCATAGCATCTGTAAAAGCACAACGTTGGTCATTCCTTATGAGGTCAGCTAAATCTGTAAAAGGTTCCGCCAGACCTTTTTTTTAACACAATAACTTTTGTGTAATTATTGAAGACATGCAAATATCACAGTCTAATGCCAAAATCTTGTGTTTAGGCAGTGCTCTATAAACACTAAATGACAGCTTGCTGGTCAGCCCAAATGGACACTAACGAGGAAAAGCAGTTTGTTTTAATTAAATGAGCTTCCTCCGAACCGTGACCGGTCTCTCCCTTACAGATAGGGCGAGGAGTGTTGTCATTCGGGAGGGGCTAAGAGTACAGCCGTTACTCCTCCACATTGAAAGGAGCCAGTTGAAGGAGTTCAGGCATCTGACTAGGGTGCATCCTGGGTGCCTTTTGGGTGAGGTATTCCAGGCATGTCCTACTGGGAGGAAGCCCAAGGGCAGACCCAGGATATACTGGAGAGATTTTATCTCTCATCTGGCCTGGGAACGCCTCAGTGTCCCTGCCGGATCTACATTTTTGTAGATCCACGGCCACAGCAGAAATGATTGTTTTCATTTAAAATTTTGAGTGACTTCAACTTTCTGCACATACACTTTTTACTGTGTATTATTAAATATAATGTGTTTAGAAACAAATCTCTGACTGTCCTTTACAGAGACTTTAAGTCTTGTACTGCCATATTGCTTTATCCGCCTGCAAGAGCAAGACGTGCCGCTGTGATCTCAAATCCTATTGGATGTCATTTGGGGATTCTTTAAACCAAACTCTACCATTAGCAGGAAAAGACTCCGCCTCATCTGTCTCTTCCAGTCCTCCCTCTCCTTTGGATGGTAGTAACATCACATATGGAAGACATCACGCTGTTACAGAGCAGCTCTCCTCACCAAACACTAATAACAGTGTGGCTATGGGTTTAATAAAAAGGAATGGAACGAATTATGGCCCCATCCTAGTCAGAGCCATCATGTACTGCAGCGCATTAGTGTGGCCTCAGCAGCCAGACCAGACCAGCAGAGACAGGGAGGGCTGATGGGTGGGTGGAGGGGGTGTTGGGGCTGACTAGGAACAACCAAGACTTTCCCAGCAATAACTAGTCAGACTCTTGGGGTTCACTGCTGTGGTATTGAGAAGGGGGAACGCACAGAGAGCTATAGAGAGAGCAAGTCTGTGGGCAGCTCAAACACGGGTTCTGACACGAGTAATGGGACATCAAGAGCAGTTTGACAAAAGGTTAAATGGAGTCTTCCAAGTAAACGTATGAAAAAAACCTATCACGCTCGTTTAGAACAGTGAGAACATGGGAATGCTATGAGAATGGGAGTGAAAAAAATGCTAAGAAAGAAAGGAAAACAGAGCAATCCAGAGGTATGGGAATGTAAAAGTGAAGATGAGAAATGGTGCTGTAGGCAGGTGATAGACCTGGCCAGTGACCCATAACAATTTAGTTTGCAAAAAAAATGTGGAAAGATGGTAAGATAACCTATTCTTAATGCCCGGTATTACCCTGTGAAGTCCCCTTAAACAAATAAAAGCTGTATTTCAATTAACATTTATTCTCAGTCCTAAGCCTTGCAAACATGATCTTTTAAAATATATAGACATTATAATAATAAATGCATGTGCAAATAATATATATACATCACTTACATCCACGTTTACAGTTAAAATTCTTCTGTATCGCCTTTACTGGCATGTTTGTTGGATTTATTGGTGCAATACCACCAAATGTTGATCACAGCAACTTAAACTTACTTAATAATAACTTATTTGTGTAGCACTTTTAAAAATGCACAGTTGCAAAGTGCTTCTAGAACCACACATTAAAGGTAAGTGTCCACACAGACAAACACGGTCAAACGTGCAGTCTTAGATTCATTCCTGCATACACACTTCCATACACACATTAGAAGAACAAAAGCCAAAAATAATGAGCGAAAGGTTAAGGGAACGCTAACTTATACAAAGTAACCAATTTCAAATAAAGAGCGTGGAATGGCTAAAACACCCTCTTTCATGATCGGAGAGACCGACTGTTGGAATAGGGTCTCAGGAGGTCTGCTTTATAGGCAGCAGCCTGGCCATGTAGGACTTCATATGTTATTAATAAAAAAAATGGCAGTAGTCCATCCAGGTGCATCCACAGAAAAACACCCATATTTTCATGTTCTAGAAGAAGAAGGACAGGCACTCACAGATCGCCCGGAGTTTTTGTTTCCTTAAATCATTATCAGCAGTCCCCACACATGATTTGACCTCTTCCTTTCTCGGTGTGTGTGTGTTCCTGTCTCTTCTGCAAGTGGACTATGGAAAATGCAGGAAGAGCATTTTTGAGTGCTTGCACTGCTTGTTTGGGAAAGAAAATAGTACTCTTTGACATCTGAAAATAAATTCTATATATGGTAAAGTGGGGTAGGTATAACGAGGGAAACACACAATAGTCACAGAATTTATGTATTTATTTATTTTTTGCTGATGAAGCTTTCCACATGCGGATTCACATTTGTTAAGGTCAGCGAGACATTCTGGCTCCCCGGCTTTCTCCTTTACTTTGACAGAAATTCCATCAAGGACTGTTTGGCTTCTATATATTTCTTTATGTAATGCTCTCTAATTAAACAGCGATTAAAAGTGACATACTGCACTAGTCAACATAATAAGGGCCATTAATGTACAGCGGTTTCATCCTGATTAATGTCACCTGCCCTTAAATGGAGCAGATGAAGACGAGCAGAGCAGCTGGCAGTGAAAGTGGCTGCTTTTACTTCATGGGTGGGCAGATCTGGTCCTAACCTTTGTCTCTGTATGCAGTGACATGTCTGTCCTTAGATCAGCTGCCACTGGAGGAGGTGACAGGTTAGTTTAGATCTACAGCATGGAGGGAATCCTAATGGCTCCATCAGGACAAGCGTGCAGTCTGCTATGTCCCTGAAGTATGACCTGTATGTCATTATTTCAGAATAACTATGTGAAGGCAGCAAACTTATATTTGGTCAGTGGCAGTCTGGGCTTCATGTCACTCAGGACTTAAATTCAGTAATTTTGCCTCCGTCTCCTTTTCTGCTTTACTGCATTTGCCACTCGATACTGTCTTCCATAGCAGCTCGCAGCCATGCCTGCCTTTAAAACCAGCCTGTTCTATTGAACCTACATGCACGTCTATTATATTTGGATTAGAAGACACCAGCTCGCCTGATTTGATCTCCCGCTCTCTCTTTTTGGGACATTTATTTTGACCTCTAAGTCGTTTTCCTCTTCGCTGTCAGTGACGTTATACTGTGGACCACCAGAGTTGGACTTCTGGTATTCCACTCTGGCCTTGGGTTACCTACACTATATGTAAGAATAATTTGATCTAGAAGGATTTTTGCTGAAACACTTCACTGCTAAGTCATCCTGTATGCTACGGCATAGTATTTAGATTTTATATATATATATATATATATATATATATATATATATATATATATATATATATATATATATATATATATATATATATATATATATATATATATATGAATAAATGTATAAAAAATCCCAGCTTGCCCCTACAAGCCTATCCATGTAACAAAGAAAACTATCTGATAAATTCTCTGATATTAGCAACTCAGTCTCTGTATAATTGATTTCCTTTAGGCCTCATCACTACTCCACTGACTCTGACTATTAAACCCCAGAGAGCTACAGCCTGAAGGGTGGATGCTGCAAATGCAACGGCATGTCAAACTGACCAAAGATACATCTGCGTTGTAAAAAGATATATTAACTCAGCCACACATGCGTGCACAGCCAGTTGAAGGAGCACTGTGTGCACACACATACACACGGACATAAAATCACATTCATCTTCTCACCATCTTTGTAATTGTGGCTCCGTCAATATCATATTATACCTTTTCCTTTAGCTGTTTATTGAGGAAGCCTGCAGCAAATGTTCATGTGTTGGTTATAATGTGATCTATTACTTGTGCCCTAGTGTCAGCCTCTAAGATCAGGGTGTTAGGACTGACTGTGCAACGCTGTGGGCTGGGGGTTGGGAGGATCACGGTTTGTCTATAGATCTCTGGGAATGTGAAGAGCCTCTGTCTCAGATGGACACTTTATGGCATATGGCGCATGCTGTAGTGGCTCGGATAGGATGCATGGGTTAGCTTTCAATCAGCATGGATTTCTAAAGGCTGATATAAAAAATGTTTTTTATTTAACATTACATTTTTCTATATTTTAAAGTAACCGTTAGAATGTCTAAAAATTGATTATAACCATGCCCCAGATAACCCTTTGTTCATGCATCATTTAGACAGATTGTCTTATATCAATAGTCCTTCTATCTGTAAGTTCTTGGTTCCACATCCCAAAGATGCTCTATTGGAATGTGATCTGGTGACTGTGGAGGCCCTTTGAGTACAGTGAACTCACTGTCATGTTCAAGAAACCAGTTTGAGGTGATTTGAGCTTTGTGATTTGACATGTTGTCCTGCTGGAAGCATCCATTAGAAGATGGGTGCACTGTAGTCGCAAAGCGATGGCCATGGTCAGAAACAATACTCAGGAAGGCTTTGGTGTTTAAATGATGCTCAGTTGGTACTAAGCAGCCCAAAGTGTGCCAAGAAAATATTGTAATATAACCATTACACCACCAGCAACAGCCTGAACTGTTGATACATGCTTTCATGTTGTTTACATCAGATTCTGACCCTGCCATGTGAATGTTGCTGCAGAGATCAAGAATCGTGAGTCCAGGCAATGTTTTTGCAATCTTCTATTGTCCAATTTTGGAAAGCACGCACAAACTGTAGCATCAGTTTCCTGTTCTTAGCTGGCAGGAGTGGCACACTGTATCACATTTATTGATGTGTTGTGCATTCAGAGATACTCTTCTGCATGCTTTGGTTGTAATAAATGGTTGTCTGAGTTGCCTTTCTATCAGCTCAATACATTCTGGCCATTCTCCTCTGACCTCTGGCATAAACAAGGCATTTTCACCCAGACAGCTGCTGCTCACTGGATATTTTCTCTTTTTTTTTCAGACTATTCACTGTAAACCCTTCAGATGCTTGTGTGGGAAAATCCCAGTAGATCAACAGTTTCTGAAATACTCAGAGCAGCCAGCCTGACACCAACAACCATGCCACATTCAAAGTCACTTAAATTGCTATTCTTCAGATGCTCAGTTTGAACTTCAATAGGTCGTCCTGACCGTGACTACATGCCTAAATGTGTTGTGTTGCTGCCATATGACAGTTGAACAGGTGTACCTAACGAAGTGGCCAGTGAGTGTATGAAGAGAGCCTGTTTGATTCAGATTAATGCCATTTTACTGCAGCTGACTAGAATTCGCCTAAAGGATGCTCACAATTAAGCTAAATGGCTAAAATTATTTTTCAATTAGTTAATTTTGCAAATACAATTTGTTAATTGTTAAATTAAAAAAATAAAAGAGCAAGAGATACTTTCTAACCAGGAAGGTGATTGTGGCCATTAAATGCTGGCATTCAGCATGACTGCTGAATAAGAGGACATCCTCCATTGATTGCAGCTGTTTCCAAAGGGATTACAAAAGGAAGGCAAAATTGGTGAATGCTGTAAAATATCATTAATACGTGCATAAAGATATTTTACTACCATTGAAACCCCATACTGTACTTACTAAACCTCTCTTGACAGTGCTATGGGCTATCTGATGGCTAACATCAGAAAAGTAGTTTACTACATTTATAAAAAGAATTATGATTCCACTGCAATGTTTGTCTTTCCTTTCTCATCCACTGCTTGCAGTCATTACTACCAGAAATAATGGACATGTAATTTTTCTTTCTGTTAATTTCTGGTTTGTGTTATTCCCCCTAACCATCATGATGTCAGTCTGATGTTTGAGTTTCTGCCTCAAAGTGACAGCAATTGCAAAGCTGCAGCATATGGCCATTATGGTTGGAAAACAACATGATATTTTAAAGAGTAATTATGACTATATTGTCAGCGCATTGATATCATATAATTTTTAGTGATGATTTAAATTGTGAGCGATAACCACATCTGTTTGTAGTTTAAGATGTAAGTTTCTGTCTCAGCTTCCATGCTCTAGAAAGCAAAAAGGAACGTGGAAAGTGCGCTTGGCCAAAGATTTCTCCTTTTCTTGCGATCGCTCGTCTCATTTCTCTCGCTGGTGTTGAGCAGCTTGCTCCTACTTTCTCCATGCCTGATAACCCTCATCTCATCTTTTTGCTACCTTTTCTTCTCTACCACCAATTGCTCCTCTGCAACAGTCTCTCTCTTTATCACTATATGTCTTCACCCCCTCTGTAAACTAATGTCTGTAAATCCCGAGCTGGTCGGCCTACGTGTTCATCTTTTTTTTGAGTGTGTGACATGCTCCTTATTGAACACTGACCCATAAATCTCTGACCTCCTTGCAGCCTCTGAGGAAAGCACTCTGATATTAAATAATGAAACTCAGGGAGGTGATGTGGCCCTCTGTCAGGCCCCCCAGGGATGAGAAGTGATATTGTTCCCATATCTGCCTCCAAAGTGGGAATTAACTACAGTCTGGATCCCAGCAGCACCATAAGAAGAACACTGTCTCCAATTTGTTTGAGTAATCACTGGAGATCATAAAGCTTGATGATCTTTTTTCATGCTCAGTGATAATATTTGCTTAGGCTGAGCTACTCTGAGCTACTGTGAGAAAACAGTGAGTCAGCATATAAGGACATTTATCTATTTTGTGACTTCTGATGAAAACAAGAGAAGCAAACATATAAAAATCAAAAATCTTCACTTAGCCTACAGTTCATTTATATTCAGATATCTGTTAAGAGGTTAGCTGATTTACTAACTTAGTGAATTAAAATCTTATGATGATAACACACCAGGTTAGGATCAAACTGCAGTCTCCAAGTCTGAAAAATAAAGCCTGCATGGAAGCACCAAATACTGTAATCCCTCTAATGGCCACTTGATGTTGCATCAAGAAGTCACCCTTCTCAGTGGAAGGGTGGCTGTCAAGAGGCCAAGAGAATGATGGCAGACCATTTCTGATGTGGCTTCGGTGAGCTGCAGAGGCTCAAGGCCACTTAAAAAAATACAAGAAAGTCTGGCTCCTTGGAAACATATATAAAGAAATGAAGAGTGGCTCAAAACTTTTGCACTGTATTGTACGTTTAAGAGTTAACTATTCAACCGAAGCTGCTACAAAGTGACATATGATACGTTTTATACGTGCACAGGGCTCAAAGAGTCACCATGCATTTTGTAAGCATGTTTTCTGAAAGCCAAAGCTATCATCCCATCCCAGCTGGCAGAAGTGTTAATTGGCATCTCCCCAGAACTTTCCTGCCAATTATGGTCATGCCCAGTTATTAAAAACAAAAGAAAGAGATAATCTCAAGGCTTTAAAATAATAATCCCTAATCCATGATGCCATCTTTGAATTTTACTGTTAGGATTGGCTATGCAGCTGCCTGGAAAGATTAGTGTCTGTTGCGTTAGTGTTAACTTTTTGGTTAGATGTTGGTAAACATACAGAAACAGAAAAAGTCAAACAAACAATTCAGTGTATAATTTCATGAATAACAGTATGAACCTCTGTTTTTCTAGTTTACATCATAACTTACTTTTTCTAATATGCATCTCACAAAATTACCAGTTAAAAGAAAGTTATAGAATACTTGTCTAATAAACTAAAAAAAAAAAGAAACAATAGAAGCAATATTAGTGCTTTGAATATAATTACTAAGTATATTAAAAAGCAGTTTTTGTTTGAACATGTGCTTCTGTTTTTCCACTCTGCATCGTCCCCCAAGCTGCTGAAAGATGATCATGTCCCCGAAGACACTCTCCGTCTTCTTGGTTGGGGTGTTAGGAAACTCCATCTGACCTAAGAGAGCCTGAGAGACACTGAGACAGTGTACAATGGGGGGGACTTGACTCCCAAGACATCTGTTACATTGAATGGCATCTAATTTACCTTTTGGTGCAGAGGGAAAAATAAAGAAAGGGGTGTTTGTCAGAGGGAAATAAGCCTGAAAACGGGAGGTCTGTATGCATGTCTGCGTTAGAGTCCTTTCTTTAAGCCCGCTGCACACATGCCAAAGCCCTCTGACCTTTTTCATTTGTACAAATCTAGATTTTGCTACTTCTCTGTTACTGACTAACAGTCCGATCAAAACTAATTTGATTTGCTTCTGCTTAGAAAACTAGAAATAACAAAAAGAAGATATCAGAGTTTTTCAGATACTTAGAGGAGACACAGAAAACAGAGATTTTGGCGCTGGAAGCTTGGATGAATTTTTCGCTGCACGTACAGACCAACATGTTCAGTGTTGTCTGAGGAGTAAACTCAAGTGAGACTGTCTGAGCGCAGGCTGAGCACAGGATCCAGAAACAGCTGGGTAATAGCAGGTCTCTCTCACACACGCCGACACAGAGGCTAAGAAGACTGACAGTGTAACTATATATACTGTAGTCAGTTCCTATAGGAAAGACGAGAAGCAAGAGTAGGATGCGAATATGGGTGGAGACATTGTTTAGGGTCATTTACATTGGAAAAGTCTTTTATTAATTCAGCTGTTATGGTCATTTTTAAAAACATATAAAATACAACTAATTTTTTATTAAATGACCTTTTTTTTTGGTAAAAAAAATCATGAGCGTTCTTTTTTTTCTTTTTTAGGAAACCACAGTCACTTGTGCGATTTCAGTATTTTTCTTGTAACATATATATTACAGTTTCAAGTAATCATCACTTAATCATTAACAAACAATAACCACAGTTCATTGTACAATAAATAACTGTAAATCCCCAGTAGAACAACTAGCCTGTCTCTGAGAATTTGCCTGCTTTGGGATCTTGACGGGCACTTTAAGGGTCAAAGGTGGTCCATAGATACCCTCTGTGGGATCAGTTTCATTAGGTGTCAATGATCCTCTCTGAGGGCTGACAGTTGTCGTATGTTGTTTCCACTTTTATTTCTAAACTCTACTTCTTGTATGTAATAAAAGACCACCTGTATGGGTTTCATTCATCTGGCTTTCCCCGATTCCTGTCTTTCCAACATTCCAACTTTTTCAAACATATTGGATGTAAAAGAAAAAGAAAAAAAACATCGACAAAGCCTCACTGAACCAGCTCTGCTGAACATGTGGTGGAATCAATGTGAGCATCCATTCATTAAGCAAACTGTCACCAGGAGGCCATTCCAATGAAATGAGCCAATGAGAGCACGTAACAAAGGAACTTGGATTTATTCCCAGTGATTGAAAAAAGCGTATGTGTAAATGTACATGTAGTTCAGGTTTTTTGTTCCTCCCTTGATCTGCTAATTAGTGAGGAAACATGGGTGCAGATTTTCTCTGCTTTGCTGCAGGAATGCAGCTTTTGCAGCCAGAACTCAAATGTTTGCTCCTAATTTGAAGCTTGCTCATCAAAGTGGAGAAGGCCCCATATTAAACCAATCATGGTCTGTGTAATTTGGCATCCGTTCAGGCAGTTATGATAAACAGATAACAGCAGGAGTGGAGATTTGAAGGACACTTCTTGATGTTCCTGGCTTCAGTACCAGTTTCCTTTCGAGCTGACCAGGATCTTGTTAGCAGCATGTGAGCGAGTCCTCTTGTGCTGTCAAAAAGGTCCTTTAACGCAGTCTCTTTAACCTCCAGTGCAGTCCCTTCATAGATATATTTAAATTTTTGGATTAGAGGGGCACATTGCAGAGTTTAAAAATACATTAAGGCCTACGTTTAAAGCTTTGGGTCTTCCTTAGTAAAATGAAAAACTATATTACTCTACGCGGTGTTAACAGTTTGTTTGGCTTACACACATGGATAGATTTTTGTCACAATCTGGCAAAGCGTAGCGATCATGCATAATGAAGGTATACAAAAAGGTTTTCCCTGAGCTATAATGGCTAATTTAGTTCAATCATTCACAATAAATTACTCCATTACACAAATAGGGTAGCAGATTATTCACTTTCCACTCATTAGTCTGAGAATAACCTTCAGAGTATGGGGGGTCAGATGACCTTAAGCGACTCCAATGGTGGAATGCATTTTGATCTTTGATCTCCAGGCAGACCAGAGTGCTGATCCCGACCTCCACAGGGAAGAGCACAGAAAAGAGGGGACCAGTTGTTCAAGTCACTTCAGGAGTGAGAGGAGATGTTCTTTGGGCCATTAAAGGGGAATGCGGACAGTAGATGGTCGGTACGTATGGCTGTTCTGTTGTAGGAACAGAACAGGCTTGTTTTGAGTTTGGTTATTGAAAACAAGCTTGGACATTTTAGAGGTTAATCAGCGGGGCTGGTGGAATGCAACAGTGGCACACTTTGGTCGGCCTATTGAAGGTCACGTTTAACCTGCACTGAGTTGTCGTTGGGAAAACACTCAAGTTCAGTAGAGCTCAGCTGGGTTAAGATGCTGTTTGGAGAGAGCAAGCAGGAAGCACAGGAAAGCTGCTTGTGGGGTACTAGAAGGTTTCCTACCAAAACACAAGAGTCCTGTCTGGAACTGCAGATCATAGACTTTTGTGTTATTCCTATTCCTGACTTTTACTTTTCTAGTGCTATTTGGTTAGACCTAGGATTGAATTCTACCATGGATATTGAATAATGCTGCACAAGGGATACTGAGTATGTTTAAATTTGTTGCCCAAAAGTCCTGACCAAGCAAAAGAATGACGGGTTGGAAAGAAAAACTATGTGACCCAGCAAAATAGATTTTTTTTTTCCACATTTGTTTGGCATATCAAAATGCATGGCAAAATTTAAGCAAATGAACTAAGAATGAATTTTGAACCAGAGTAAAATTGCACTGCAACCCATATGTCTGCCTGGCAAGAGTCAGGGTTTCTATTAGCTTCGCTTGTCCTTCTGGTGTTACACGCCTGACTGAACCCACGTGGTGCCCGGTAAGCAGGCTGGCAGAGTGGCAGGCAGTCCTTAAGCAGCCATGTCCAATCCGCCTGAGTAAAAACACTTAACCTCCTCAATAAGGGTCACCAGTCACTTTTATTAAGGGTATAAAGATCTGAAGGAGTGACGTTTGCCCATCCACCCTGATATCCGGGTTTGGCCTAATCCATGTGTTTCTGGATCCTATGCACAGTCAGTAGAGCCAGACGCTCACATGGACCATTGACAGGAGGGACCATTGTGTGAGTGACAGTGAAATGTATAAGGAAAGGAGCCTTTTTTTTCTTTTTTTTTGGATAAAGGTCTGTTCTGCAGACCCGAAGCTGAACCATCTAGTTTGCATATCAATACCTTCAGGCCTGAATAACTTCAGTCAGCTGATGAATGAGAGATTTGCTGCTATCTCAGGTCTCAGGGCTCTCTGGTGCAGAGAGAGACATAAAGGAAACTTTTCACCAGTGGGGAGCTCAACGACATAGCTGGGTGGTTCCCTTTACACACTCCCCACCAATGAATGGGATTATGTGACTTGAAGATATTCTATAACTAGGGAGTATGCACGGTGGAAAGTGAACACCACCCGCCTGTCAAATGCTAGCACATTTTAGTAAAAATTTCCTGAGGTAGCTGCTCGTCTAATGACTCCTCTGAAAACGCAATCGGCAGTGAAAGAAGCATGTGGTCCAAGGATTGACTTGTCTTTCTAGACTCAATTATTTGCTTCCCTTTCATTCCTGCTTTTTTAATCTGTAATAAAACTCTTAATAAATGAAGCTCTTAAGCTGCTTACAATCCAATCGCAGACAATGAGTTCACAAGATGGGGGGGGGAGGTCAGCAAGTGTACAGAGCTAGCTGATAACTCATGATGTGTGCGCCAGCTTTAATTTTTGCTACTATCAAAAATTTACCAGTGTCATCCAAGCTTTTTCGACATTGCTGGAAATTGGATTGAACTTATACCCCTGCTGATTTAAAGTCTAATGAAATAATAACTTAAAATTATCAATCAATTGGAAAATAGATGCGTCTCTCAGAAGCCCCGATAATGACTGTGTAGCTCTTGAAGGATTAAAGTCATAATCTGGTCCAGCATCCATGCGAGTACCCCTGTGTATTTGTGTTTAGGTGCTGCATCGATTAAAGATGTGTGAATGATATACCGGCTGATAAATAATATTTTACAAATGTATGATAGCGACCCATACTTGACCCCAAAGCTAAATCAAAATGATGGTGGAACATGGTACCTATAAGCGCATATCCCCACCACCTATAAACTAAAGAGGCAGTTATTGATTGGTACCATCTCCCCTCAGTGGAGGTCTCAGAGGTTGAGGATGTAATATTAATGGATCGGGAGGGTGTTGTTATGCGACTCTCTCTGTGTTAATTTCTGTGTGAGTGTGTGCATGCATCGCCGCTCATAGCTCATGGTGGGTGACCAGTTTATGGTGACCAGGTTTACAGGTCAAAGGGGAGCAAAGAGGTCAAAGATTGCCATCCCTAAGAGGTCTCCAATCACCCCATTGAAGTGATTGCTTACACATCAGAAGAGCCACTGTCCTGTGTTAACTTCAAATTTAGCCCTAGATGCCTGCAGCCTACAAAAACCCACCAACTATAGCCAGCTCCAACCACCAACTTTTGTCAGTTTCTGTGCGCTTAAAATAAGCGTGTGCCAAAAATTGACTGACCATACACAAACTGTCTTATTTGCTGAGAGTTAGATGAGAATATTGATACCTCTCTCACATCTGCTCACTAAATATGATGCTAAAGTCAGCAGATGGGTAACATAGTTTCAGTCTGGGAACTAATTGACTCTGGGGGGCAATGTTCAATTTTTCAGGGGTTTTGTGGCCAGGATGTCCAGATAGTGGACAACAGATATTCAGTTCCAGACTTCCTGTTCCATGTGACATGTATTGCTTATGAATGTGGTTAAATTAAAAATAAAAAAAAAAAAGCTAATAGCTTTAGCAGCAAGAGTGAAATAGAAGGTTTACAAGATGGTAGTGAGACCTGCTGTGATGTATGGTTTGGAGACGGTGGCACTGACAAAGAGGGGAATCAATCTTCACATGATGCTTTTTGAAAGAAAACAAAAGTGTGTTTCCAAAAAATTTGCGCCACTCCTTTAATCGGCTGGTTAAAATGCAGTTGGAAAAAAAAAAGTTTGTATCATAAACAGTGGATAAAAGCCCTCATATACAGATGCTGACAAGTAGATTTTCAGACAGGCCCGGGTGCGTTTCCAGTCAGTTTGCTAGATTAAGCAATGTGAAACTTGATCTTCTAGGTTGCTTCCAAGAAGTAAGAGTTAAAAATCTCACTGTTGTCAGTAATAATGCTGGTAATTAAAATTCATGGTGGTGTTTTTGTACTGCAGTAGTGAAAGGTGATTTGTTGTAAAATATGGGAAGTCAAACCCAGAAGTATTTTTGAAAGTTAGATTAAAGAAATGCAGAATATGTAGAATATGAGCTGCTCCTTACTTCTTTGCTCCCAATGACCCAGACTTTCTTAAGCAATAGTTCTCCAGGTTTTGCGAAAGTCTTTCAAAGTTTCTCTTTGGCGACTAGTTGCTTTTTCACTCGGTTTTAGTCCAGTCCTTGCACCTGAGCATTTTTCAGAGGAATGTCTTTTTTTGGTTTTGGTGGTTTGTTAAGCCACTTAACACTGACCTCTGAATTATTCAAGGATAAAAAAGCACCTAACTTAAGGGATGAACCACTGTTGTGTCTACACATAATTTAAAATTGTATCTTTAGGCACTTTACTAGCAGCTTGTCACAAAAATGAATAATTTGTTCCCATTTCCTTTGTTGAATCTATGAAAAATGCCAAAGATAACAAAGTTTGACTGACATAAAACAGTATTTTCATAGTTACTTCAGTAAATCTGGACTGTAGTTGTGAGGTGATGCCCAAAGAGCTATTAGCAATTAGTGAGGGACAAAAGAATAAGTCTCAGGCCTAATAAAACTATCTGATGAGCAGTATCTGAAAGTCATATCATTAAGAAATAGAAAAACAGAGAAACTGAGAGATGCACCTTGTTCTTCAGTCAACCCACCAATTGTTCACTGAAGCTTCATCAGAAATTGTCTCAGAGGAAGGGTGGCTATCAAGAAGCTATTGTTAAGGAGAGAAAAGGCTGAGGTATGCCAAATTACACAAGAACTGGACTGAAAGTCACTGGCAGTATGTCAGTGATGAATCCAAATGTGAAGGTTATGGTTCATATCATCATCAATAAGTATGGAGGAGGTCAGGAGAGAGTGTCTACAGCCATCTATAAATCACAGTGAACACTGTGTCATGATTTGGGACTGCAATTCTGCCAGTGGTGTTGGGGATCTTCTCAAAATTGATAGAATGCAGAAAAGTACCATTAGATTTTGATCTACCATGCAATACCATCTGGAAAGCATCTGACAACAGCTTCATTTTTCTGCATGCTAATGATCCCAAACACACTGCCAATACAGTAAAAGCATACCTGGATAGAAAAACACACAATGGAACACTATCAGTCATGGACTGGCGTCTGCAGAGTCCGGACATCAACATTATTGAAGCAGTGTGGGATCATCCTGACAGAGAACAGAACAAAACGCAGCCAAGATCCAAAGAAGAGCTTTGAATGTCCTTCAAGAAGTCTGCAGAACTATTCCTGAAGACTGCTTAAAGAAATTAGAAGAAAGCTGACTAAAAGAGTTCAGGCTATGTTGAAGAATAAAGGCGGTCAAGGCAAATATTGACTTTCAAGCTCATTAGAATTGTACAAACTCTGTTTTTGCCTTATATACTGTGTTTCCAATTGGATGCATGGAAGAAACTAAATGGATGGATGATGGCTAGGTGGCTGGATAGCTTGATACTGTATTTCCATGTATGCTTGCATATATTTCAATAAGTAGCTGCACCTATTTCAGTGGTGTGGCTCAAGACTTTTGCACTGTACTGTAGGAGAAAGTTTAACAGATGCTAGCTGTGGTGTGAGCTCATGACTGCTAAAGTGCCAGATTAATCTCATTTTACAGTTAATAATTGTGTCAAGATGAAATATTAAACAAACAGTCTTTACAATTTTATATGATGTAAAGGAACAGGGTCATTCCTACTTCATCTCTTGAAATAACTAAACACCGATTAATTACATGTTCTTTCCTAGTCATCATGAGTCTTGTACATCTTTCCCAGAAACTAGAAAATCATCTGTGCCACAGATGTATGTTGTGTTCTTGGCCGGTGCAAAGTTGGCTTGTCTGGAATAAGTACAAAGAGGATGAACTGAACACTTCTCAAAAAAAAACAACAAAAAAAAGGCAAAAAATGACCCCAAAGCTTCAGAAGAAAATATTTAGTCAGAATTACCAGCAGAATTTCAAATACAAAAGTTTCAGAGAAAACTCAACAACAGTTTGTCATCTTATAAATTAGACTTTTAGAAATACACAATTACATGTAAGCACTGTACCATTTGAAACAGTAAGTGTTAATTAAATGAAGTGGAAAACAGTCACAGGTTTACTGGCTGTAAACATTCCTTTCCAGTCTGTAAATATGCACTCGCTGCAATAATGACATAAATAACTGCAAATTTACAGCATGTAGTGGACTATGTTTGGTACCGCTCTTCATCAGAACCAGATATATAATCCTTGCTACATCTTATATTAAAAAAAGAAATGAAAGTCCATAAAAGAAGCTTGAAATGCTGATTTGATGCAACTGTTTCTGAATGATCAACTTCTGTGTGAACCACCCGTTTGCATTTATTGTGATTGTACCAGTGTGCTGTCGTTTGGTTAACCGTAGCTTTGTTTACCTGTTGAAGCTTGCTATCTCTTTTCTTTTTGGTTTAACTTTGGCTGTGTCATTACTTTGGACAGCTTGACATACTTGCGGCTCTTGGGGTGCCAAGCGTTTGATGTCCTGACTTAAGTGAATAAGCAGTATGCTTTAGTTCGGCTTGTGCTTGTCAGTATGAGCACAAAACAAGCCATTTACACATGTCTTTGTTAAAAATGCTTGTTAAAGCGCCTCAAAGGATTGAAGCTCTTCTAAATTTGGTCAGTGTAGTTGTTATAAACCAAGGTGAAGGCTCCTATATGTGTTGGCATTCAGGTATCATAGCTTAGGAAATTAAAGAAAGGCATGTTATGCACAGCAGAACCTTTGGCGACAAACAATAGAACACATAATATCCCCGCCTGTGTTTAATTGTTGGTGAATAAAACTGGCAGTTTTTAAGGGCCTTGGTGAGTTGCCATTTACTCCCAGCCAAAGTCTTGGCCAGTCATTTGGTAGAATTTAAGATTAAAAGGTCTGTAGAAGTCTCTGAGCCTGAGCAGGACCTCAGCGGGTATCTGGGGATGGGGCCTCCCCTTTGACTTCCCCAGGCAGCGTGGCCTGCTGCTCCCCTCGGGCTTCTTTAGGCAGGGGAAACCTTTGGTCTGGTTGAAGTAGAAGTGTTTATCTGTGACCACACGCTTGAGTCCTAGAAAGTCCTGGACCCGACCCATCTCGCCTGCTGGGTCTGTTACAAGGCGTTCCCCGCTGACAAAAAGGAAGCGTGAGAGTGGAAAGTAGTGCAGCCAGTTCTCTAGATGTTTTGCGTAGATGCCGATGCGCACGGCGCTCCAAGACGTGTCGATGAGGCCTGTGGTGGCATTACGGAAGACCAGGTTCTGGAAGGACGGGAGCCCGGGAGACTTGGACAGAGTCTGCGTGTAATCAGAAACAGCACGCGTCACAGGGTCTCTCACCACCACAATGAGCCTGGTGTGGCGGCTCATGGAGAAGACGCGGCGAGGAGCTTCTTTGGTGATGAAGTAACTCGGGGTTTTCTCCATGGTTATCTGACCTTCCAGAGTACGAGGCATCAGGCTCCTGGACAAAAGAGAGAAAGAGCTATTTATAAAACCACAGTTGAAAAAAAACTCCACTACACTGCAGGAAATGCCAGCATGTGCTCTGTATTACTGAAAACTCACATATTAGAGTGCATATTAGAAAAATGATACATTTTCTTAATATTTCCAGTGCATTCCTTTGATGATGCCTCACTTGCCTTCGAGGCTTTTTGATTTCACTTTGTAATTAGAGGGATAAATCTATGATTAGAGAGAGATAAACATGACATTAGCTGCTGGCATTGATGGAGTGACCACGTGAGTTTAGACTGGGAGAGAGCTACTGAACGGCTACTGTAGGAAAACCGCAAGGCTATGTTAACCTCAGAAAAGTAATTTCCTCTCATCCGCGGCCTCCTTCTAAACAAGCTCATAACCGCTGCTCTTGCTCCTGTGTTCCCCGATGCTTGGGAGAGTGTCCTGCTGGACTGAAAGAACGGTCTCATTGCTGTCATACCACTAATAATTCTTACAGCACTACTCTCACTGACACTATGGAAACCAGTAGTGGAGCAGCTAACTATTTAATCAACCAAACAATTGGAGACTAAGTGCCTCAGTGTGGTCAGTTGCAAACCTTCAAGGTTACAAGGTAGAACTTTCACAATCTCCTTCCTGCTTGCTTTCAGATGCAAGCACACTTCCAGCTGCTGCTCCGCAGGCTGCCGTCAGCTCCAACAGCTGCGGGCTCGTTACATAAACTTTCAGCAATCATAATGCAATTTCTCCAGAAATTCAGTTTACAGTACCACTTGAGTAAAATGTTATTTTTTGCAGTTTGGCCATCGTGTTAATCAAAAGCATTGTAGTCACTCAGTTAGCAGGCGTTTTTCAGAGCAGACACTTCGACCTGTCCCATTAGGAAATCACAGGTGTTACTTATTACTAATGGCGCTCTGTCATAGCTTGACTCAGTAAGCTGAGACAGGATAGCAGTAAGGCAGCATTGCGCAGGTACCAGGGCCCTGAAACTGAAGCTACTGAATGGAATTCAACTGTCATTAATTTTATTATTTACATGTGTGCCTTTCCTGCAATGGCTAAATGTTTTCCCAGGAAAAGGCCTAGTGCTGACATCTGAGAATGCAAGATCAGTATCAGAAAGAACTCAGACAGTCAAAGAAACATGGTCAACTTATTTGGATTAAAACACCCTTTTAACACTTTGACTTTGGTCCTCTGAACTTAACCCCAAGCCAGTCAACTGATGAGACCTGGGGCATTGGTTAGATAACCTTTACTATATCCTCTGACTCTATCCCCTCACACTTGTCTTTGCAGATAGCTAAATGTAACATTTTAAAAATTGTAACACTTAAAATGACATCATCCCTCCAGGATCATATGATATGACATGCCCCTCCCAGCCTATGGCCCTAAGAAATATAAATTGTGTTGGTGCAAATGACGCTTTAGTTTATCAGTGTTGCACCAGTGTGCTTAACAGACGGATGTAAGTGTTTTATATATATTGCTGGGAGCTAGAGTTGTACGGGTTACTTTTATCAATCAATCAATGTTATCATACTCAAGAAAAGTAATAACATATAAAAATAAGAACCAAATGATAAACTGGGATTGTTTTTTAATTAATGGGCTATTTGAGCTGTGGTGGTGTAACTGGATTTCTGCATTTCAATTACACTACTGCAGCAGCTATACTTGTGGACTGCATACAGCCCAAAGGTATCCTATAATAGGACTTGCCATGTTTTTTGGTCCAATCTTGTTATTGCTTTTGGCCCTCTGCTTGTTATTATCAGTACTTGAGGTATTCTAGGCACACTTTGGCTCTTTTTTTTTTTTTTTTTAATGGGCTGCCCTCTTCCTCTTGATCTTTACCCCTACTTAGATGACTCAGACTGAGAAGACATACCTCAAAAAGTTCAACAAACCCTGACCAAAGCCTGTGTTTGACTGAGAGTCTCCATAACCTGCCAGAACAGATTGTATATAAATCGGGGGAAATGGGAGGGAAAGGAAAACCTATTTGTCTCGTGTCGTTTGCTTCTTTCAAATGCTACCGTAGCTCTAAAATGGAATCTAATAACCTCCGTTGTGAAAAATATTCTGCCAATTTTCCTCTCCTAAAAAAACAACAAAAAGCACTGCTCCTTTTGTCGAGTTGAAAAGGAGATTCAAATCGCGGGCTCAGTTTGTGCTATAGAAATCTAAGCGGGGAAGAATGCCAGTGTTGCAACTGTGAAAGATCCCTCAGCTAATTTCCATGCTTCCCCCTTCCCTCCTCAGCAGGCATGTGGTGGCGGTTGGGTCGGAGTCTTCGTGGTTGGTCTGTAAGTGAGGGGCTTATTGGGGCTCTGGTGTGTGGTGATGGAGACTCCATTTCTCTCTTTTTCTCTGATCCAACACACACACTCAGCTCCAACTCCGGTATGTCCCCTGGCATGAAGCTATGAGGGTAACACCAGATACACAACTTATGGCATTCATAAGAAATGTCTGAGTTGGATTATGGGGCTCAGGCAAAACAGAATTGTGAAATGTACAACAAATACCAAAAGGAGAAACATTTACAAAAACAATGCTGTTTCCATGGGTCCCTCGCTATTAGGATGTAGTGTAAACTTCACCTTATAGCTACGCTTCTGAGCCTGTCGGTCACAAGTTTATTTCTTGTGACCGCACGATATAAGTGGCAATATAGTTTTTATAGATCTGGGTCCCAGAAAAAAAAGAAGCTAAAGGTCTCATTTGTATCCCAGGGAAGTTTAACGACTCTGCCTTTGAAAAGAAATTCCACCCTTAGATACATCAGTCTGTGAAGTGTATGCTGTTTTGGTAGATGTACTTCTCCTTAACCTTTCTTGCCGATCTATGTCACCTGCTTCCCAGAAGGGTGATGTGCAGCACTGCAGTAACTAGAGAGGGACTAGAGAGTAACTAGTGAGCAGCAGTACGCCCTCATACTGAGAAAGAGATGAGATGCTTGTTGGGATTACATCAGGGATGGACTTTGAGCCCCTTCCTGTTCGCAGTTGTGATGGACGGGCTGACAGATGAGGTCAGATAAAATATGAAGATAAAAGGAATGAAATCAGTAGAAACACGACTGAAAACATGTGTGTGAATGAGAGGGAGACGGGTTTAACAGAAAAGAAGCAAGGAGTAGAGGTAGCGAAGGAAGGTGAGTTTAAATATTTGGGGTCATCCATCCAAAGCAATGGACAATGCACAAGGCAGGGTGAAGTGGGTGGAGAAGAATGTCTGGGTGAAATGTGACAGAAGGAGAACAGCAAAAGTGAAAGGGAAGTATTACAAGATGGTTGTGAGACCAGCTGGTCTGGAGGTTTGGAGGCGATGGCACTGACAAAAAGACAGGAGGACAAGTTGGAGGTGGCAGAGCTGAAGATTTTCAACAGGAGTGACCAGGATGGACAAGATTAGAATTAAGCACATCAGAGGGCGAGCTCAGACTGAGCAGCTTGGAGACAAAGTTAGAGAGATGGTCTGAACACGTGCAGAGGAGGGATAGTGGATATATCAGTCAAAAGATGCTGAATATGCAGCTGCCAGGCAGGAGGAAAAGAGGAAAAAAACCACAGAGAAGATTCATGGATGCAGTGAAGGAGGACATGCAGAGGGCTGGCGTGACAGAGGAGGATCCTAGGGATGGGGCAGATGATCCACTGCGAAGACCAACTAAAGGGAGCAGCCGAAAGAAGAAGAAGCCGTCCTGGTAGATTTACTTCTCCTTAACCCTCCCCGCCTACCTGTGTCACCTACTTTTTCCAGTATGATTCCCAAAAAACCCATCAGAAAACATGTGCAATCAGTTAAGTGAGGATTTCCACTTGAGAAAAAGGAACAGTTGCATCCTTTAATTATCATATTTTTTTGGCTACAATGCACTCAGGCCCATTAGTCATAGGACTCAGCCTTTTTTATGATGGTTTCATCAAACTTAGCTTCACTAACACTGGAAAAACCTATATTAGCACCATCATATATATATATATATATATATATATATATATATATATATATATATATATATTTAAGTGTGACTATATTTGTATTTTTCTGAGATTCCAGCACATTTGTGTTATTTCGTGAGTGTGCTGTAGCACTGAAGGAATGTTTGATTTTAGTCAGGTGAATGAGAGCCGCAGTAACCTGTTTGAGGTTTAGAGGGACTTGCACTGACATTGTTTTTACATTTTCAGGCCACACAGCGATGAAATACAGGGAGGGGGAATTACAGCACAGAGAGGGCAGAAAAAGATGACCAGCACCTGCGAGTATAAAGAAGGAGAAGCAAGAGCGCAGACGGAGAGAAGAAAAACAGCAGTGACTCAAGAAAGCACAAAATTCTCTCATTAAGCTTGCATCACGGGAGCATCTCATCTCACCTCCCATTATCTCATAAAGATGAAGAACAAAGTGTTTGTTCTTTTTATCTGATTGCAATTGGTGTGTGTGTGACGCTGCCAAAGAGAGTTTAGGGAGACCTAGCAACCTGATGTTTGCTTTCATCACACCTCTCCCATCAGCGTCTGGAGCAGGAATGCGGTTGGGTCTGAAAGTATGCTGATGTGCGTTTATCTGTGCATACAAACACATCCAGGCGCTCTCTCTCTCTCTCACACACACACACACACACACACACACATAGCTTGCGGTCTGTGTGGGTGGGCTGCAGTTTATTAGAGACTGTTTAAGGGACTGCAAACCTGTGGGCTCCTATTTATCAACAGAATGAGGACAGATCAGTTAGTTTGTGCTGACCTCGAAAGCCAGAGGAAAGCAGGGCTGTTAGACAGCCAGGGTGTTTGAAAAGTATTTTCCAGCCCTCCTCGATATGCCAAGTCAAGGTAACTATTGCACATACTATATTTAATATCAAATGTGTATGTATGCTTTCTGTAGCTCTGGTGGAGGTTTCTAAAATATGAAAACACCCTGGTGATTGATGGCTTTATAATCTTGCTATGGACAAAGAGAGAGAGAAAAAAAGGATTATGATCAATACAGGATAAAGTGTTTCTAGAATTTGACCTGTAGGGAATATAAGTGTGGAGATCCCAGCATTATAACTCTATAACGTTTCTTTCTTTGTAAAAGAGAAAAGGAAAATTTCCAGCTTCTTTAATTAGCCCATGTATTAAATTGTAGATTAAACTGATGTAATAATAATAACTTACATTTATATAGCACCTTTCAAAAAACCCAAGAAGCTTTGCAAAGAGTGTGAGTAAACAAAAGTACATAAACAAATAAACTAGAGATTAAACCAGATGCACTAGATGCTATTTATTATATATAAAAATTGTGATATGAGTGATAGACTGGCAGAAAGGCAAAGCAAAGATGATGTATATTCCTACCACTTTTTGCAGCCTGAATGCCTTATTTGTTAAAAAGACGTGTTTGTTAAGGTAAGGCACTGTAAATGCCTATTATCACTTTTCCAGTGCTAAGCACATTCCCCAACCATCTTCATTTCTGTTTGTGCACAGCCCATCTTACTCTGTCTGCTTTTTCCGCACACACACATAAACACAGCGCACATATGTGCACACAGTAACCATCTGAACATGCCCTCCACAGGATGGACCCACATCTGGGAGCAATGAAGTTCTTAGTTTGTGTGCGCGCGTGTTGCATGTGTGTGCGTATGACGGAGATGAGGGAAGTGTTTCTGGTTTAGGAAGTTTCCCTCTGGTCCCAGGGTTCGGAGCTCTGAAAGCTGTGATCCATACCGGCTCTGCCGGGCCTGAGGCCAGACTCCCGGACCCTCGGAATCCCCACCAGCCTGCACTGCACGGAAATGCACTCTTCCACCCCGAAGGTCAGAGGCAGACGGTTGTGTTTCAGGGGGCGAGACCACCAGGGATCACGGAGCTCATGTAATGCAACATGTCATCGTGTGCAGATTTCGCTCATATGTGTTGCGTTTCCTTTCTCTGTCCCCCGTTTCTTCTCGCCTCACCTCTTTTCCCCACTGACTCCTGATCCTTTTTTTTTAAATACAACTTCAAAGCTTCCCCTTGGCCTCTACTGTATCCTTCAAAGTGAGAACGTTATGAATGTATTTGACATGTGCGAAGGGATTTTAAAGCACACTGACATCCTCGAACCACTACAGAAGGACATATGAAGACAGATACAGTTAGCCTGTGTGTGTTCAAAGATCTGCAAAAGCTGCTGTGTGGAGGGAGAGGGTTGTCATTACTGTCGGCAAATACAGGGCTGAGAAGTTTCTGTGGGCTGATTAAAAGTCAACAGGGACTGTAAGCAACTCAATAAAAGGGAAGCTAAAGTAGTGCTTCTCTTTGTGTCTTTTGAAGTTTGGCCATTATGTTAGTTGGATGATGTTTTTGGCCAGTGGTCTTAATTTAAATGTACTCAGTGCTTTGTAAAAAAATACAAAAATCTTGGACATTTTCCTCTTTTTACAGGTTTTACAGTTCTGCTTCTCTGCCTGCTAAAATTTGATTTGAGGAAAAATAACAATAATAATAATAATAAGAAGAAGAAGAATAGGAAACTGTATGTGGGATTCTTTGCAGAGTTTTGTGTCTAAGAGCAGTTCAAAAGGCTTTTCATGCAAAGAAAGCAACCCTAAAGGGTTGATGCAGTGTGCATTAAAAATGCAAGACCTTTAAAATATTCCTGAGAGTGAGATTTCAATTTATATTACATTTTGTTAATACTTCCCAGCAGTTCGCAAGAATGATTCTAGGATTAAAAACTGATCGACAAGTTAACCACAATGAGACAATGAGCTTCCAAGTTAAAGTTGTGGCCTAAAAGCAAGAAAACATAATCAGGGCCAAAGAATTGAAGCCTGTTTATTGGAAGCATATTCAGTACGTATTCAATACTTTTTGAGCCATGCAAATATTCTGTCCTATACTGAAGGTTGGCACGAGAGTCTCACACAATATCTGTATGATATAAATCCATCACAGATCACGTTACTCTCCCCACAGTTGTGTATGTGTGTGGCAGACTATTACACGCTCCGAAGGCTACGGTCTGGCTGACGTACCGGGGGTGGCGATGAGTATTTTTACCGAGGAGGTTTGCATCACTGGGGTAGGTCGGTAGGAAAGAGCTGAAGAATGCGTCTAGCTGAGGGGAAAAATAGAGGCGTAACAGTTAATAGACACATCTCAAGGCCCGAGAGCGGTGAGTGAGTGAGAAGCGGTCAGTCACAGTTTCCTCTAAAAAAACCAGAACAGATAATGAAAGACGAAAATCTGTGTGGTTTTGTTGTTGAATGTACATGTGAATTTCAATAAAACCACTAAGCTGTGGCATTAACTTGAGACCGACTGAAACGTGACTGAGTAAATATGTTTTATATTGAATTTCTGGCTCTTGTGCTTTAATGCATATTTTAGGACAGTAGCTTAACATTTTGGGAAAGACTCCACTCATAAATCTCTTAAAAAGACAGGAAGAAGATCAGGAAGAAAGGATGTGGTGATAAGATCTTCCTGATAACACAACAGCCCGTAATGACAGAACACTAAAATAAGGAAACCCTCATGTGTGTCTGGACTTACGAGTGTACTTTATGTGCCCATACAAGTGAGTTTAAGTAGCTCTGTGTGTGTGTGTGTGTGTGTGTGTGTATGCACGTGCATGTCACTTCCACTGATTGCTCCCACTCTGCTTGGCTTATCAAATGGGAAAATCTACTGCTGTGTTCCTGCCGGGCCCACAGTGGCCTACTTGTAGGGCTTTATCTCCAAGCAGCTAGCCAGGGGGCCTTCGAGGACCCCGCCCTGCCTTCACCCGATCTCCCGAGCACAGGATGAAGAGGGACAGATAGAGTGGGTGGAGAGAGAGACGGGCATATTACAGAGGGACACTTCCCCTTCCTGCCGTCTCAAACGTAACCTCAGTGATGGCATGATGTCACCGACATCACAGGATGCTGTGGTTACATAATTAGGCCGGCAGTGAGATGTCAAGACTTGGGCATGTATGCGGGCATCTGAGGAGTTTCTTGGAACAAAATTCAGTTTCTTATGGAATGAGCAAATGCTCAATTAACTGCCCAATTTGATTAACAACTAAAAGGCAAAAACGCTCACTCTAATGTGAATGTTTGCTACTTTAAATACATTTACATTAAATCAAACTGAACATCCAGAGGGAGAGGGCACAAATTCATGACTCAAGAAGAGGAGCGAGTAAGATTCTGTAGGGAAAAAAGAGAAAAAAAGACGGCGGCTACATGAGAAAACATGAAAAAAAAACACAACAAAACAAAACAAAAAAAACAAGAAACTGCTGGAAAATTCGACTGTAATGAGAACCAGATGAGCGAGCAAGCAGGAGGCGGGAACAGGTGTGGTAGATTAACACAGGTGATACAAATGAGGGTGGGGCAGAAAATCACAATGGAGAGAAATCAAAGACAGGAAGTAGATATCGCAACAGTGTAAAAATACCACTAATTATAAAATAAAACAAACAGACAAAAAAAAAACCCCAAACAAATTCAAATGGATCTTCAGAACTATGAAAAATATCTTTGAGTTTTGGTGGTGGAATGGTCTCTGCACAATTATCGTGGGCCAAAGAATTTATAACAACAGTATAGTAGCAACATCTTTAGAAAAGGCAAATAAACCTTTAAGTTTGTTTATTGTGTTATTTTAGTTTTCAAATATATTGCAACATGCCCCAATCCAGACCATCTTTTTGCTGCAGCATTTTTATTTTCATTTTTTAATGATCCAAAAAAATCTTTGGAAATAAAAATGCATATGAAGATTACTATAATCACTATAATCATTATATTGTGTGTTCAAAAGATGAATTAAATGGGTAATATTGATTAATTAAAACTATATTGTAAAAGTTTATCTATAATAACAGTAATTATAAGTTTATACTCCAAATATGACCCATTATGGCAAACAGATGAATTGCTGTTTATTGCCTTTTGACTTGCTGTTAGTTTGCCCTTCGGTCCAGTCAGTCCAGTTAAATATTAAACATGTGAAAAGAGGTACATGCTGTAATGTTTACCCTTCTCTCTGACCGTGCACTAGCACCAGAGAACGCATGCTTCCACTAATTAAACAGATCGTCTAAATGAGAACATACGCATGTGGGACAAACACACCTCAGCAACAGTGTAATTGACTCAATATGGACTTTTGCTTGTCTGGCAACTCCCAGGTCCCAACCAATAAGAACACTCGATACTGTACGATCGTGAAAACCCCACTTCCGAGCAGTTTCAGCCTTCATCCCTGTGGTTTCTCAGCTCATTGTTAGCACCGTCTTAAGCTGAAAAATGGAAATCACTGCTGGCAGAGACCCGGCTTTTACAACTGGAAGCCATCCTTGCAGTGGTCTGCTATTAGTAGCATCTATCAGGCTCTTTAGAGAGAGGCCCTAGCCGCCTTTGGCTACATTTATGCAGACATCAAATATGCAGGACACAGAAAACTTTGGATGGACATGAAGCAGGAGCTGGTGTTGGTTTCCAGATTTCCACCCATCAACATGTCTTGTTTGATGTTTTGCTTATCCTCAAATTCAGCTCTAGCTCTCTGTGCCAGAGTTTCAGGCATAATTAACCTAATTTCCTCTCAAAACCCACGAAGCTATCACTAACAATCAACCGGTTATTCTAAGCTGGTTAGTTCCTGTGTGTGGGAATTTTCTAGGAAGGTTTTATAGCAGACAAAGAAAGGTGTGTTCCTGTGGGTTTCCCTGCGTGGCTGCAGGTTCTCACGACCCACTCCCCCCAGACCCCCGTCAGGCAGTCAGACATTAAACAGAGATAGACACCAATGAGAGGTCAGCGACCACACACAAACACACACACGCACACAGTCAATGATAACCTGCCTCTCCAGTGAGACCAGTAGAGTAAATTTGGTGTGAATTTGTGGATTAACATTAACTATGAATGAGCAGTGGGAAATATAGCATAGGAAGCCGACTTAAGAGGCAATTTAAATTCCTGAGCTTCCTGAAATAGTAATCTTTTCAATATTGTAGAGCTGACTAAATGACTAATGATCTCCAGAAGATGCTGAATATGAAAGATGTTTTAAATTTATTTATTTTATAGCTATGTTATATATCCCGTTTATCAATTACAGAATATTTTAGAATAAAAACTATTTTACTAATTATTACTGCACACACTGTAGGTGATGAAGTGTAAATGTATTTTTACTCAATTTTGAATCTCACATTAAGACTAGAATAAAATCAGAAATCCTTAAAATGAAATACAATTTGAAAGTTTCTAGTAATGTAATTACATTAGATTACATTATACACATACTTCACCAGGATGTGGTGGAAGATGTAACTAGAGCCTTAACTTATGAAAAATATTTAGTTCTGGATTTTCCTCACAATATTAAAAGGAAAAATAATTATTGATTTTTTTTAAATTGTTGGTTATTTGGTATTTTTATTCATCATATCTGAAAAGCATGTTAATGTTGCAGCATTAAAGGTAGGCTGGGAAGTGTAGTGGAGTTTTAAAAAAAATTCATTTTAAAGGGCAATTTTGCCTTTCATAGTTCCTCAAATATAAGGAAATATGGCCACAGGACCACAGATGAGAATTATGGCTAACTCTGGTACATTTACAGTAATGTTTATTAACATACATTCTCCCTGCTAAAAAGAAACAAAAGAAAAAAAGAAAAAAAATACTGGTAGACTATTAACAATTTTCTGATAATACCCAGAGGTGTGGTCGCCATGCTCAACTAAAGGCCTTACATGAGTCATAACAAGCTGTTCTGTGTTTGTCCTGTATGTTTACAGTTCTTTTGTTCATGCAGAGTTCATCAACCTTCATGTTAGATTAGCAGAGCTGTGGCACTGCGAGTGCAGCGGCTAGCTGCTGGCCTACGAATGAATGGCGCATATAGAGCTTATTTAAGTGAGTCATCACCTAATACAGGTAAGGCAGCGATATATCGAGATGTGAGGCACTGTTACCTTAACATGAGCAATTAAATAAAAGTAGTTTAAAAATAAAAGCCTACGTCTAATATAGGCCTGCTTCAAATGTGGGGCTGTTACCTTCTTTATAGTAAATATATATATATATATGATTATATAGTCCTTACACATTCTGATGACTGTTACCATAAATCAGTTATTTTGTCATTAGTTTTGTTTCTTTTCCAGCACTTCTTTCATTTCCTCTTTTTTTTTTTATGAATAAGCTACGCCTGCAGATTTTGCACTAATTTTAACCTCCCCAACTTTCCGTATGCACACTCATTTAATATAAAAGACTAATAGCAGCGCAAAGGAAAAAAACAAAACAAAGCAAGAGTCTGGGTGGAAATAGAGGCAAACGATCTGATGAAAAGAAGGTGAAGGAGGCAGACACAGGATTATTATTTTGTCGTCTGTGGCAGCTCATCAGTTATCCTGATTTCGCAGGTCTCTTGCAGCCTCGTCTGCTCCGTCTGCTTAACAAGGAGAGGTAGATTTCAGTGAGCTTGTGGCTTAAGAAAAGTAAAGGCCCCCCCCTTTACTGAGTCTTACTAAAAATGCGCATACTCAGCAGAGCAGTTTGGGATCAAAACCCCAAAACAGCAGAATTAAAAATCAGTCAGGGTGATGAACCACACAGACTTTCTCTTTCTGCAACTGTGATTGAAATGTGGTAAGTTTCATACTTTCCCCGGTGATCCTCTCATTGTTCAGCTCTCACTAGTCATCTGTTTCTATTAAATCTGACTGGATGAAAATGGCATGCGAACAGCGGCGAGCTGTCAAAAAACTGATGACAGAGCTGCATCATTCTTTTTTCTGACCAAGTAAAAATCCATACCTCCTCCAGAGCAAGTCTTATTTGATCAAGTCATATTTAATTCCAGCCCTTAAGTTATTCCAGCTGAATTTTGGGCTCATTCTGACAAACAATATCTTTATGTGTAAATAATGGTGCGTGTCATGTCACGTATGCCTGTTCTGAAAGACATGTTGGATGGTGATGCTAATGTTAATGGTTTGAACCCACTTGCTTATTCTTGTTATACTGATACAGCTCAGACTTCCAAAGCACTGAACCTTGTCTTCTACCCAAAGTTGTCTTTTCTTCCAGGAAGATCTTTGCATTTCCTATTTTTCTGAATTCCTCGCTGGAAGTGTCCCTTTCCCCGAATCCTTTTTTAGTCTAAAATCACTCTGTAACATGCAGCTTCCAAGAATGCGAGTGCAGAGGAATTCAACCAGACAATCCCATGTGATTGGTAGAGAGGTCTAACAGGAAATAAAACCTGGACATTCCTGTCTAGGCAGCGCATCCAGCCCTCAGCTGAATTATACAACATGCTCCCTCGGTGTTACACCGAGAAAAAGAAATGAGTCGATAAGGAAAGAGAAAGAAAAGTACTGACTGTAAGGAGGCATAAAGAGAAAGAGGCTCTAACAGGAGTGAGAGTGTGTCCAGTGGCTTTACATCGCACAGTTTGAGTGACCTGACCAAGCCAATAAATCCACTCCATCAACACTCAGACAGTAGGGCATAAATGCTTCTTGTCAACACGATGGAATATTCAGAAGTTAATTAATTTCTGCTGCAACAGGGTGATAAAGGCAAGCAAGAAGGAGATCAATAGAAGGAACCTATTTTAGGTGATCGATATGCGGAAATGACATTTATATCTGCAAGATATTTATAGCATCAAGAAATGGAGGGGAGATGCTGAGAAGAAGAAGAAGGAGAAGGAGAAGAAGAAGAAGAAGAAGAAGAAGAAGAGTGGATGGAGTTCAGGTATACAGCTGAAGCAGTGTGAATTAATCCAGGCTCACACACATGCTCGCACTCACTCATTGCACACCATGGCTGTCTGAACCCTCATTCCCCACCACAAAACCACAGAATCGTTTCCAGTAGATGGTAAAGCCAAGGCTTTTCCACATATAAGCATTTTTTCTGAAACAATTTGCCAAATGCTTCCTTTAAGGATGTCCATGTGTTTTACTTGGTTACCAGCTGAAGACGGAGCCATGGCTCTCCGAGACTCAAAGACACTTTGAAATGAAGAGCTTTGTCAGAGTATACTAAGTGATACTTTCCAGCCCAATTTCAGATGATTTTGTTGGCTTCATATGTTACGGTTCTGTTTCAGACTGATATATTTGAATCACTGGGTACTTTGGCTGTAATTACACTTAATTAATCATATATTTTTTTTATTTTTTAATTTACAAAAACAGATGAGTTTTGGAGTTATGGAAGAGGCAGAAAAGCAGGAAAACCAGAGAAAGAAGGGAAGAGGAAGATATTAGTAGAGCCTGACCAATATAGGATTTTTAACACAATACCAATATTTGGTGATTTGAATATCCAATATTCTGCTATATCAGCCTATATTTTTTTACTTTCAGAAACACGGAACATGAACAGATTTCCCTAAAGTTTGCTATGTGTAGTTATTTATTTTCTACTTTTACGCTCGGTCCAGCTGGATCAGTTGGTTGTTGTTTCCAGTGTTCTAAACACGGAAACTGCTGAGTGACCTCTGGTGGACAAACTATGCAATCTCAACACTCATAACATCACTGAAGGGTGTTTCTCCTGTGTCTTCTTTACTTTTTAAAATTTAAGGTTTTATGTGTTAAAAATCCAAATACAGATAGATTGGTAAATTGTTAAATGGCTAATATCAGCTGATAAGGTTGACCCACCAATAAATCGATCAGGCTCCAGAAAGTAAATGTATCTATTATTCATGCAGGCTATAATACAGCTTACAGGGGAAATGTGCTGAGATAAGGCTAGCCAACTGGTCCATCTGTTTATCCAGTAATTTTAGAGCTCTTTTATCTTTTCAGCTATTAACTTACTTTTAGCTGGCATCTCTAATTAATGCTGGGCAAATAAATGCGTGTCCATTGTTTTGCCTAAATATAACAATTTTATTAATTTAACCATTAGCCATGTAATTTACCTTTTAAGGAATTTAGCTAACCTTTAGCCACTTTTGTGTGATGGCATGCAAATAAAAAAGTAAAATTCTTCTCCTTCATGAACTATATTTTGTAATTTAATAATAAAAAGAATTAAACTATTTAGCTATCAATAAACTTACTTTTTGCTACTTAGCTTAGCATTACCATCTCTATCTGATACTGAGGAAGAAAAATCTGATGTATTACTTAGTATCTATTATAAAGCATTATCCCTTTCCCCTCCCCCCACCCCTTTTTTTTTTCTTTTGGTAAGTGGTTCAGCAATTTTTATATTATTTCAACCAGGTATTCAATTCACAGTATAACCTGTTCCCCACCCACCACTCCCATTACTCGAGCTACTCTAGTATTTGTAGGTAATGTGTGACCTAGCCCTGGTTGGGAATCACTGGACTACTTGCACTTGCTTTGATCAACTATCTGTGTCATATAAAATAAAACCTGTGTATATATATATATATATATATATATATATATATATATATATATATATATATATATATATATATATACAACTCAATGCTTGTCTGTAAGCCAGAGGACTACACAGCCCTTGGGCACAATAAGTATCCCCCGTTGCACTCAAGGTAGAGGTGTAGGATGACTGAAGTTCTCATCATAGATCAGTGCTTCAGTGCTACGTGTTATCAGGGTGGCTGGATGGGAGGAGTGTTGACTAATGCTCGATAAGGCCTTGTTTAACTGCAGCTAGGAGCCTAATTCATCCCCCCCCTTCATATGTCCCTGAGCTGTCCACCTTAATGCCTGACCTGTCATTACACCAGTCCAATTCACACAGTGTTGACAAGAGCTGTCAGCGGATTAGGATGGAGCAAAAACACACATTTCATTATACCTTCAATGAGAAAAGAAAAGAAAGAAAAAACCAGAGATGTTTAACATCACATCTGCGCTAAAAAGAACAGGGTAAGGTCAGTTTCCTATCAGCAGAAAGTAAAAAGAACATGTAAAGGTCACTGATCTTTCCACATTTAATCCTGTTCAGGCCTGCGTTGTCATCACTGACGCCAGCAAATGGCCTACAAATCGTGACATTTACATTTTTTACATCTCTTACGCAGCAATGTGCATTTAAAAATAGGCTCTAAACCAACAGACTGGAGTAATACCAAACAAAGAAAACATTTTTAAACAAGTAACAGCAAACACAGCATGGATATGATGGCAGAAGTAATCCACCTGAATATTTTAGTTTTGCACCTCAGTTAGGTCAGGACACAGCAGCAACGATATTCGTTTTCTGGATGCTCTCTTCCCGAAAAACTCTCCATCTCAAGTTTGTGCCCAAGGCTTTCTTAACATCTGAACTAAAAACGTTAAGATGTTAGGATGAGTAATCTGTTTTTACCTTCCCTTTGAGGCAAAATAAAAACTTGAGGTTTTTATCATTTTGTACTAATTCCTAATTCCATCATAGGTTACTATGTATCTTTATCTTGTAACTTTAACAATTAATAGTTTAATTAATAGATTAGCAATGAACAGAAAATGAATCTGCATTGTGCCACATCTCACAGGTGGCCAGTTGGTGGATAAAACCATAAACTGCAAGGTGTCATTTGTGGATTCATAATGATCCTGTGATACTTAGAGATATGTTTGAAGCGAAATGGAATTATGCATTTTAATACTCTGACAGCTCTCTCTCTGCTTTATGTAGCTGCTGCTACTTATATTAAAATTTGCACAGTGGAATACTCTATACTGGCCTTTGCCACTTAACCATTTAACATGTTTTTATTTTGAGTGCATATTAACCTGCTGGATCAGCACCCGATTATGCAAAAGGTACACCTGTTGGCAACGGAGCACAGAAAGAAAATCTGTTAAGATAAAACTGCAATAAAAGTGCAGCTCATTCAGTACTAGATTTTTAATGCACTCCACTAATAAAAGTGCCACCTACTCTGGTGTACACTGGAATTTTTATTGTCTAATTAAAGGTTTTATGGGATTGAACTAGTCCAGTTCTGCGCTTTAATTGTCTCAAAGTTGAGGATCACTGATTAGAAACTCATCTTCAGCTTTTAAAACCAAACTGCCTGAAGAAGCATTTCTCACAAATGTCACAAATTCCCTGTTTTTTTTCCTCTTTGTTTGCCTGTTTGTGGGCATAGCAGGAAATCCCTTGCCTCTTCCGCTTCCTGAAACAAGTGTCAAGTAATAAGCCAACCTGCACTCGTGCACACGTACTTTGATCTCTGATGTCACTTGGCACTCATCCACCTGGGCCTTCCACTGAACCGCTGACCTGCCGGCTGTATTGATTGCATCTTTTTGTCTTTTTTCTACATTTTTCTGCCACACCGTCACATTCACCACTACATCTTCCACATCTCTTCATCAAACTGTCATTTACTCAGCCGATCCTCGTTCTTCCCTCGTAACAGTCCTCATCCTCCTCCCTCTGTACAGTAACTGTATTTTTTTCTGTCTTCATCAAATATGAGACGATCTGTACCTTTTATCTATGTTATTAAAAGATAGTAAAAAATGATAAATGTTAATGTTTTTCTTCATTGTTCAGTAGAAAAATTAACTTGTACCTAGAGAAATATCGCCTTTGAAAGCTGGGCCACCATTAGAGCAACGACACCTCCAGCATCCGCAATCACCCTTCCTCCCTCTGTGTGATCAGGAGCTGGTAGTGACGAAGGCTCTCGGGGGACCAGCATGGACACTTAGCGAGGCAGTGTGTCAGCTCAATAAACAGCAATTTATTGGCAGGGGACTGAATGCGCTGCCATCCTTGGAAGCTATCAGCAGAGCATCTTATTGGTGCTGAGAGATATTAATGAAGAGAGAAGAGGTGAGGAAAGGGGTTTATAAGAGTTCAGCTCTCATCACCTCTCCTCTTTCAGTACAGAAATGTTTGCCTATACTAAAAGAGACTTATTAGAGCACTAATCAGGAGAGAGTGTGTTGGATTTGTTGTGTTGTTGTTACATCATGCCCAGTCAATGCTATTTCAATATTTATTGTCACAAGGAAATGACAAAAATACATTTCTAGTATACAGGTCCCCTTTGGGATATATCTCCTGATAGATATATCAAATGTGGCCTAAGCCTGGGAAGAAATTTTCAATTTCAAATCCTCCTACTGAACCAGTTATTGATGTTTATTTATAGACAGATTCCAGTGGAACAAACTGAGCTCAGCGTTTTGTTTTGTTTTTTTAATTTAACATCTGCCTAATCAGGCGTCTGCCGCATCAGACTGGTCCGACAAGCTGCATTAAAACCGCAGCTACTGAAGATAAAAGCCATATCTGGCTCAAGTTTCCATGACAGAGCAAAACAAGCAATTCAATATAATCCAGAGGAGGACACAGATAATATAGGGCCCTAGATTTAATTCCCCAACACGACCTGTTATGGATGCCTTTTATGAAATAATATACTACATGATTGCATTTTTTTAATGCGAATTCATAGTAAATAAAGGTCTCCTGGCCTTCCACGAATCAGCTTTAAAAACACAAGATAAAGGGGGTAACCGCAATCGGGAAAAGGAAGAGAAAGACCGTTTTTAAACTTATTTGACGGAAGTTTGAAGGTTTGAAGTGCCGAAAGGCAGGCAGACTTCTTGATTTCAGCTTTGACCCCTTAATGTCATTCTCATTCCCATTTTTCTTGTTCCAGGAGTGCAGCAAGAAAACTCGCGAGTTTAATTAAGCATTTCAGAAGTTCTTCAATCAAAAATTAAACAAACACACACGCCTTACCTGTACCATTCCAGTCCCTTCTCGTAGAAGCGATCGAAGAAGTGCGGCTCAGCGCCCACGGCTCTCACGTCTGGATGGATGCGCAAAAACTCCAGGAGAGCCCGAGTGCCACCTTTTTTCACCCCGATGATGATGGCCTGAGGGAATTTTTTGCTGCCAAAGTTATTGGCTATAGAAATATTGTTGGGCGTAGAATCGCTGTTCGTCAAGTCCGACAGCTGTTCCCGGACAAACGAGACCGGAGGCGCGTTATACGCGTCGAGCTGCTCCGTTTCTTGTCCATCTTTCAAGATAATTTTGTTTTGAAGATTACTTTGCTGGTCGTACACAGGTCTGGGTAGGGAGTCACAGTAACCGTTGAGGCAGTAAAAGAGGTAAATGAAGAGAATAATCATGGTAAAAAAGACAGACAGCTTGGACTGCACCTTCAGGTGTCCAAAGTTGAACGCAGCTCTCCATTTACTACATCCCATGGGTCGCAATCCTGAGCATGGGGACACAAAGCAGGAAACATGCCATATCAGGGGGATTGATCCTAAAGTTACTCAAACTGGTAGCAGTTTAAAAAGCGCCTGTTTTGTGCCACACTTGCAAGTGGCGCAAAACTTGTCCACCGCGCATCCAGAAGCCCCACATGTCCCTCATTATTGAGCCCTCTGACTGTCTCTAAATCCTTCAGCGTATCAAAACCAAAAAGCTCCCTCAATAACTGGAGCAAAATCCCAGACAGATTCAGGCTGAAATTTTCTGTCGCACAGCGCTCCGTGCCTTCTGTGCGCCCCTGTAGCTCCTTGGCAGCGGCTCTGTAGGAAACCCTCAACACTCCTTTCCGTGTGACTGCCAAATCCACGCCCTGTTTATCAAGCACACGCCCCTTCCAGTGCTCAGCTCGTGCCACGCTGAAAATACAGTGAAAATAATTACTGGAGCAATGCACCCTCTCCAAGGTGACAGAGAAGAGAAACGCTCATATCACGTTATTTTGAAAGCAATTTTAGAGAAGTATGGTAGTTAGTTTAATTGTATTTAATGCACCGGGAGAGGAGAAAACGTCTGGGAAATGATGAAGAGGGGATATTAGTTTTTGAAAGCAATTTCCCTTCATTTCCCCTTAAAATCACCACATCCACTCCTGATCTCTGCAGAAATGAAAACGCGGACTGAGCTCCAGGTAACCTCTTGGTCGCATTGCGCAGCTCCGTATGGCCAGCTAGCGGCCACCTGCTATCTGCTATAGTTGGCCTGCAGGACCATACACCCCAACGGTGCCAACCAGAAACACACATTTAGCCTTGTCACTCCTGGTTAACTGTAACAAACAGGTGTCACCAATTTCTCGGTTTCTTTCCTCCTCATGAGTGGGTGTGTGTATATGTGAGACCATAGTTATAAACATGCAGTATTTGAGACCACCACCAGTTTGTCCCTTTATTTACTTTCTCCCACAGGCAAATGTTACAAAAAAAAAAAAAAAGTAATGTATAGCAACTCATTTTGTTTTACCTACTGGTCAGGATTATGGATTCATCTCCCTGCCAGGTGTACTCATTTGTTCTTGAATCGTGCCCAAGGACACAGATGATATTTTCAGGTGTGGCACAGACAGATAAATTGTCCACATCCCTTCCACTCTTCCTCCAAGTGACATTCATGAGGTGTACTGCTGCACTAAAAAGCCCAGCAGCCCCACTTCACCCCTGTAACCCGAGGATGCTCACTGACAGTCATCACAGTCGCAGCTGAAGTGGTTTCAATACACACTGCACATACTACAGAATACTTTGAATCAAACATTACATGTATTTTTGCAAGCAGCAGAATTAGAGTTCTGTGAGTTTGTTACTTTATGTCTGAATGGATCTGTGTGTGTGTGTGTGTGTGATCCCAAGGGTATTCCAGCATTAAGCAGATAGAGCAATAATAACATTACTGGTGCAGTTATGATTTTAGTGCATTTTAAAGCGAATGCATTACACAGATGTTATAACAGCTGTTTTATACAAATAATTCTGTGGGTTTGAACGCTGTGGGTCATCATTTATGCCAACTAGCAATATAAATAGCTGAAAAATACCTGGTACAGATATCAATTACTGGCCCAATTGTGATCCACATGTGCAGTTCTGTTATCAGCCCCCATGGACATTTACTGACTCAAGGTAAGTCTGGCTGCCTCAAAGTCCTCCTTATATGGGCCAGATGTCAGGCATGTTGTTACGTTTGGGTCACATCTGGCCCGTACAACACATGCCAGCGATCTAAGAGACCCGTCAGTGCCAAAAGTAGCTCAGATTAGGCCGAAACGTGTCCACTATCTGGGGCTGATGTTACATTTTACTTGCCTCAGAGCATGTAAGTGCAATTCCAGCACTTTCTTTTTCAACAAGTCAGTATGAGATCTGTGAATAACTGCCCAACATGGCATTACTTTAAATTAAAGGCTTCTAATCTGGAGAGTAATGGGAAACACGAGCGATGCACCAGTGTTAAAGAATCCAGAATCAAAGACCGAAAGTGTTTATTTATGCACACTTAACACTGAAGATTACACAGGAGCGAGTTCACAGAGAAAGAAGAATCAGGCAGCGAGACAAATTCAACCCCCCCCCCAGGCACTTGACAGCGACACAGTTTCATTTCAAAGCTTTCATCTGCTGATTCGGTCTGAAAACTTTACGCCAAAATGACAACCCACCCTCAACCCTCAACCCCCACCCCAACTCTCCCCCGCAGTGTCAGAGACCGTTCTGACATGGGATATGAAATCCTAAAATGGCGCAGTACAATTCACCCTACATGTCGAAATATAAGTAAGGGTACATGGCAGCACGTTGTTGCGGATGATAAATCTGAAGCGGATGACAATATCTATCGACGCAGGCCTCCTCCAGTCCAGCAGTATGTCAATTTCCCCGAGTGTCTAAACAGAGAAGACATCATTTACCCTTCTCTACTGTTCGAGCACTCCTCCGTATTGATCTGCTGTGATGTTGAAAAAACAATTGGAGATGTGCCACTCTCTTGTCAAAGTGATCAATAATGTGGGTTAAGCTTTGTGTTGCTTAATGTTTAAGGCCAAGATCTGGTCTTTTTTCTTTCTAAACCAAACTGGATAGTCCTTGTTTGAAGGCAGTTTGGTAAAGGGCACCCACCTTTACATCCACCCAAAAGCTTCATTTTACTTTTCACACTGTAGATCAGGCAGTGTGTGGACTTCACTTGAAATCTATAACAGGTGCTCTATAGAGTCATTCACAGAGCTGAAATACTGATGCAAAGCCTCCTGAATCTTTTTCAAAGCCCCCATTGACCCCATCAACATACATTGATTGAGTTCAGCCTCCACTTATCTGATCTTTGAACATCTCTCCACTTTGAGCCACTTATTCTTGCATTCATTTGCCATTCCTTCTTTCTGTGAAAGTACACACTTTTCTGTCTCCTGTTCTCCACCTGAAGTAGCTCAGAGCCTCATTCACTAATGCACAAAGAATGAGTGCGCACACAAAATTACCACTGAATTCAGAAAATACCAGCCAATTTAGCAATACGTAACTGAACGAAGAACAGTTAGATA